>PVIY010034634.1:0-26950 GCA_004026745.1 Myrmecophaga tridactyla
GGTTGTATGCAGGACAGGTGAATTATGTTAGGTGAAAATAGGTCTATGTTATTAGATTTATATGAAATTAACATTTAAGGAAATGTGTATGGGTGACAAGTTTACTAGGTATGGATTGTAATGGTTAATCACATGTGTCAATTTGGCTGGGCTATGGTGTCTAAATGTATAGTGAAGCAAGCACTGGTTGTTGGTTAATTCCTCCCTGATTATTCCTGGGAGGTGTTTTGTAGAGGGGTTTAAATCATTGGTTAGTTGCTTGCATATGGCTGACTGCATCTGCAGTCAACCAAGGAGATGGGCCTCAGCAGTGTGAGGCATTTCCTCATCCAACCAGTTGGACTTAAAAGGAAGACCTGAGCATTTCATTGGTCATAAAAAAGAATTTCTATCTGTAGTTCAGGTATGGATCTTCTCCTGGGGATTTCATCTTCACATTGATTGGAAGTCACAATGTGCAGCTTCTGTGGGGAATTCAAGACTACCTTCATTCAGTTTTTGACTCATGGGTCCTATGGAATTTGGACTTATCAATCCACATACACTTCAGCCAAATCTTATTATAAATCTCTTAATATTTACATGAATGTGTATAAATGATTGCTCTATCTATCTATCTATCTATCTATCTATCTATCTAATCAGTTTCATTTCTTTCATCTATTCTGACTAAAACAGCTTTGCAACAAACTTAACAATGTGACAGAAATACAACAGGTAGATAAGGGACTCTCTATAATTTGGAGTTTTGTCATTGGGGTACCAACTTGTTCTTAAAAGTGCCCGTACACTATCTCTCATCCTCTCCCTTTTACTAATCCCTAACCACACTGCCTTCCTTGTTGACCCTGAATATCCAAACAAGCCCTTTCCTGAGAGCCTTTACCCTGGACATTTCCTGCATTGTTCACAAACTTTTGATATCCTTTTTTCTCCTGCCTTCTGCATCTTGAGGTCTCTGTTCAAATGTTTCCCTGCCAGGCAGTCTTGCATGAATATTGAGCATCCATACTCAAAGTCTCCATTTCATCTGCTTCCATTTCATTTTAGCTGCTGTCACTGTGTCACATAATATATGATTAAGATATTAGTTACTTATTTTCTTTCCCCTTCACCATATTGCAGGCAACTTTTGTTATCAGCGCATCATTTCCCTTGGCGCATCAGTAACTGCAGCATAGCTGGATGTAATATTAATTCCTCAAATGAATGAATGAATTTCTCATGAAGACCTTAGAATGCATGCTGGCTGGGGGAATATTTCAAAAGTTGGATAGCAATTTCTAATCAGAGATGGCACTCTCTTTAGGATTGATAAACAAATCCAGAAATTAATTTCCTGACTCTGAGATATAAATTATGGATACAATAGTAATGGTTGTTTGTTTGAAAATTAATCACGTTATTTCTCTCTTTTTGAGTAGTGACATCTAACACATGGAACCGGGAAATGACATGTGAGTTTCAGAATTTCTCCTTTGGGAATTTTCAGAGGAACCAGAATTGCAGACGTTCCTCTTTGGTCTCTTCCTGTCCATGTACCTGGTCACTGTCTTTGGGAACCTGCTCATCATTCTGACCACTATCACCAACACCCATCTCCATACAACCATGTATGTCTTCCTCTCCTACCTGTCCTTTATAAATATCTGTTTGCCCTCCAACACCATCCCAAAGATGGTGGTGAACATTCACACGCAGAGGAGAGACAAAACCCATTCAGGCTGCTACACCCAGATATACTTTTAAATATTCTTTGGAGGGTTGGATGACTTCCTCTTGACCGTGATGGCCTATGACCACTTCGTGGCCATCTGTCACCCCCTGCACCTCAATGTCATCATGAACTCCTGGCTCTATGTTCTGCTGGTTCTGGTTTGCTGGACTGTGAGTGCCCTACATGCCTTGTTAAACATCTTACTGGTGTTGTGCCTCTCCTATTGTACACATGTGGAGATCCCTCACTTTTTCTGGGACCTTCATCAGATGGTCCAACTCACTTGTTCTGACACCTTCGTCATTGAAGTAGTGATGTATTTTGCAACCGGAATCCTGGTTTTTGGACCGTCGATGGGTATCATTTACTCTTATTCTAAGATTTCTTCTTCTGTGCATGTAATCTCATCCATCCAGTGGATGTATAAAGCATTTTCCCCCTGTGCATCTCACTTCTCAGTGGTTTTCTTATTTTATTGCACAGTCCTAGGAGTGTATCTTAGTTCTGCCACATCCCCAGATGCACATCCATGTGCCACAGCCTCCGTGAGGTACACTGTGGTCACGTCCATGCTGAACCCCTTCATTTACAGCCTGAGGAATAAAGATGTGAAGGCTCTGAAATGATTCTTCAGGATGAAGTCATAAAGGGGGCAGAAGAGGCGTTTGTGAATCACAGTGGTCAAAGCCTCTGAGACAGAAACTAATTCATTGACCAGTTTATGGAGCATGAACCTGCCCTTGATTCAGACATGGCCTTAAATCTGATAAAGCAAAGTTTACATCACACATTATGTTGCCATACGAACGGATAGTGTTTAATAATTAACACTGTCATGGTCAGGTTCATGTGTCAACTTGGCCAAGTTGTGGTACCTGGGGTTTGTCTGGTTGGGTAAGTTCTGGCCAGTCTGTTGCAATGAAGACATTTCATACAACTAGATCATGATCACGGTAGCTGCATCCACAACTGATTCCATTTGTAATCAGCCAAAGGGGAGTGTCTTCTGCAATGAGTGAAGCTTGATCTAATTACAGAAAGCCTTTTAAGGAGGATTCAGATGAGACAGTCTCTATTCCTGCTTTGGCTGGCAAACTCTTCCTGTGGAGTTCATCCAGACCCTGCATCACAGTCGTCAGCTTCACAGCCTGCCCTGTGGATTTTGGAGTCTGCATTTCCACGGTCATGTGAGACACTTTTATAAATTTTATATTTACGAGTATTCCCTGTTGATTCTGTTTCTCTAGAGAACCCTAACTAATACATCTTGGTACCAGGAGTGGCTCTCATGAAAAAGAATCTTAAAATTGGATTCTTTTATGAATAAATTTCTACTCTGACTGGACTCAAAGGCACTAAGTACTCTGATTCCCCTAATCAGAATGACACTCCCAATCCATGGGTTGAGTTGGCAAAAGAGATAGTCAAAATATCACCATTTCACTCTCCTAATGCTTCGCTTGTATGAAGCCAGGCTCTGGGGATAATGTTTTTGACACCTTTACAGTGTTTTGTGGAAATAAGAGGTATAGACATGTCGGCTGATTGTTGTTAGATACACTGTCTACATTAAGGAGTGAAAGATATTGGCTTAAGGCTTCAAACATGAAGCTTAAGCACCATCTGACATATGTAGACATTTCTATGAGTATTCTGAAGGAAAATCTTATTTCCTGTAGCCACAGACTTGAGACCTCTGAATATGAGATTCAGAATCTTATTGTTAGAGTAGCAACTTGGCATCATAAACTGAAATCTCAATGTTGCATGGTGTCTGCCATCAAAGTGAGGGCATTGATTAGAAAAGAGTGGGACTCTGAAAAATGGGATGGTGACATATGGATTGATAATGATGTTGAGCAGGAGGTTGAAACCATAGGTCATGCTGAGTCTTCTCTAGATAACACTGTAATAGTTTGCCCTGAGGACATAGCCACCCCACCTTCAGCCTACCTTGAGGAGTTGGCCACTTAACCTCCTCCTGAAGGGATTAGCCCTAGAGTGATTAAACCTGTTTCACCAGATGAACCTGCAAAAGAAGGCCCTGAAGCAAATGGCTTGAAAGTTATTTTTAATTCTTTTCATGACCCACACCCAACATCCCTCATGTCTTCCAGACCTATAACTAGACTAAAGTCCCAACAGACCCCTAAATGTGAGGTACAAAGTATCACACATGAGGAGGTACATTATACTCCAAAAGAGCTGTGTGAGTTTTCCAATTTATAGAGACAGAAATCAGGGGAATATGTATGGCAATGGATTTTAAGCATGTGGGATAATGGTGGGAGGAATATAAGGCTGGATCAACTGAATGTATTGATATGGGGCCACTAAACAGAGATTCTCCATTCAATGTTACAGCTCGAGCAGTTAGAAAAGGTATTAACATTTTGCTTGGATGGTTGGTTGAAACATGGAGCAAAAGGTGGCCAACATTACCTGAGGTTGAAATGTCAGAAGTGCCCTGGCATAATGTAGATGAGGGGATTCAGAGGCTTAGAAAGACTGGAATGTTAGAGTGGATTTATCATGCAAAGCCTGCTGTTACATTCCAGGAATGTCCAGAGGATGCACCTTTTACCAGAACAGTGAGAAATAAATTTGTGAGACTAGCACCATCATCGCTGAAGAGCTCTGTGGTTGCACTTCTCTCTAGGTCAGATATTACTGTAGGAACTGCTTCTCTGTTCTGTAGTCCTTAAACACAATGGGGATGATGTGATCCCGCTTTGGCAGATGCCAGGTGGCAGCACTTCATCACCAAAGCAGGGTAGACATGGCTATTATAAAAGACAGCAAGCTCAAAGAAGGCATCAAAATTATATGACTTACAGAGATTTGTGGCATTGGCTAGTAAATCATGGGGTACCTAGAAATACAAATAGAAGGGCAGTCTACTAAATTCTTGTTCGAGCTGTATAAACAAAAGAATTCTAGGTCAAGTGAACAGAAGTCTAACCTGAATTACAAAATCACAGAGACATGGCCCCTTAATCAATTTTCAGACTTCAGACAGTTTACAGATCCATAGCCCCTTGAATGAAGGGGAGGCCCGGTCTCTTTGGGGGAGAAGCCTGTTACACTGCCACAAATTTATACTGTTAATCTTCCTCCAAGCCTTCCCCAAGGAGACAAAAGGCCTTTTACCAGGGTAACTGTGCCCTGGGGAAAAAGAAATGATCAGATATTTGCGGGATTATTAGACATGAGTTCAGAAGTGAATTTAGTTCCAGTGGACCCAAAATGTCACTATGGTCCACCGGTTAGAATGGGGGCTTACGGAGGCCAGGTACATCCCACACTGTATCCAGTGGGCCCCTGGACCCATTCTGTAGTTATTTCCCCAGTTACAGAATGTATAATTGGTATAGACATATTGAGCAACTGGCAGAATCCCCACATTGGTTCTCTAACTCATGTAGTGAGGGCTATTAGGGTGGGAAAGGCCAAGTGGAAACCACTGGAACTGCCCTTATGGAGAAAAATAGTAAATCAGAAGCAACACTGGATTTCTGGAGGGGTTGCAGAGAATAGTGCCACTCTTAAAGACTTGAAAGTTGCAGAGGTGGTGATTCCCATCACTTCCCCATTCAACTCTCCTATTTGGCCTGTGCAGAAAACAGATGGTTCTTGGAGGATGACAGTTGTTATCATAAGTTCAATCAGGTGGTAACTCCAATTTCAGCTGCTGTACCTGATGTGGTATCATTGCTTGAGAAAATTCAATACATTCCCTGGTACGTGGAATGCAGCTATTGATCTGGCAAATGATTTTTTTTCACAATAGCTATTGGTAAGGACTACCAGAAACAGTTTGCTTTGAGCTGGCAAGAGTAGCAGTATACATTCATTGTCCTACCTCAGGGGTATATCAACTCTCCAGCCCTATGCCATACTCTTGTCAACAGGGACCTTGATCTTTTCTCCCTCCCACAAGACATCACACTGGTCCACTATATTGATGATATCCTGTTGATTGCACCAAATGAGAAAGAAGTAGCAACTACTCTAGACTTACTGGTAAGGTTTTTGTATGTCAGAGGATGGGAGATAAATCCAACAAAAATACAGGGGATTTCCACCTCAGTGAAATTTCTTGGTGTCCAGTGGTGTGGGACATGTTAAGATATCCCTTCTAAGTTGAAGGGTAATTCGCTGCATCTGGCCCCTCCTATGACCAAAAAAGAGGCACAACACCTAATTGTTCTCTTTGGATTTTGGCGACAACATATTTCTCATTTGGGTGTCCTCCTCTGGCCCATTTATCAAGTGACCAGAAACGCTGCTAATTTTGAGTGGGGGCCTGAACAGGAGGAGGTTCTGTGACAGATCCAGGCTGCTGTACAAGCTGCTCTGCCACTTGTTCCATATGATCCAGCAGATCCCATGGTGCTGGAAGTGTCAGTGGCAAATAGAGATGCTGTCTAGGGCCTTTAAAAGCCCTTATGGGAGAATCATAAAGCAGACCCTTAGAATTTTGGAGCAAAACCTTACCATCTGCGCAGATATCTACTCTCCTTTTGAGAAACAGCTTTTGGCCTGCTACTGGGTCTTAGTAGAGAATGAAGGCTTAACCATTGGCCACCAAGTTACCATGAGACCTGAGTTGCCTATCATGAGCTGGGTGTTGTCTGACCCACCAAGGCATAAAGTTGGGCATGCACAGCATCATTCTATTGTAAAATAGAAATGGTATATATGAGATAGGGCCAGAGGAAGTCTTGAAGGCACAAGTAAGTTTCATGAAGAAGTGGCCCAAATGCCCAAGGTTTCCACTCCTGCCACATTACCTTCTCTTTCCCAGACCAGAGCTATGGCCTCTTGGGGAGTTCCTTACAGTGAATTGACTGAGGAAGAGAAAACTCAGGCCTGGTTGACAGATGGTTCTGCACAATATGCAGGTACCACCGGAAAGTGTACAGCTACAGCACAATAACCCATTTCAGAGGTGTCCTTGAATAAGAGTCGTAAGGGGAAATGCTCATAGAGGGCAGAACGTCGAGCACTCCACCTGGTTGTTCAGTTTGCTTGGACGGAAAACTGGCCAGAGATGCATTTGTATACTGACTCATGGGCTGTTGCTAATGGTTTAGCTGGATGGTTAAGGACTTGGAAAAACCATAATTGGAAAATTGGTGACAAGGAGGTATGGCGAAGAAGTGTGTGGGTAGACCTTTCTGAGTGAGCTAAAAACATGAACATATTTGTGTCCCATGTGAATGCACACCAGAAGGTGACTTCAGCAAAGGAAGATTTTAATAATCAAGTGGATAAGATGAACTGTTCTATAGATACCAGTCAGCCTCTTTCCACAGAAACTCCTGTCCTTGCCCAATGGGCTCATGAACAAAGAGTTCATGGTGGGAAGGATGGAGGTTATGCATGGGCTCAGCAACATGGACTTCCACTCACCAAGTCTGACTTGGCTACAATGCTGCTGACTGCCCAATCTTCCAGCAGCAGAGACCCACACTCCCACCCCAATATGGCACCATTCCCCAAGGTGACCAGCCAGCGACATGATGGCAGTTTGATTACATTGGACCACTCCCTTCATGAAAGGGGCAGTGATTTGCTCTAACTAGAATAGATACATATTCTGGATATGGGTTTGCTTTCCCTGCATGCAATTATTCTGCCAAAACTGCCATCAATGGTCTTACAGAATGTTTTATCCATCATCATGGTATTCCACCTAGCATTGCTTCTGGTGAAGGAACACACTTTACAGAAAATGAAGTGCGGGAATGGGCACATGCTCATGGAATTCTCTGGTCTTACTATGTTCCCCATCACTCAGAAGCAGCTGGACTGATAGAACAATGTAATGGCCTTTTGAAAACTCAATTACAGTGCCAAGTAGGTGGCAATACCTTGAAAGGCTTGGGTAATGTTCTCCAGGAAGCTGTATATGCTCTGAATCAACATCCGCTGTATGATGCTGTTTCTCCCATAGCCAGGATTCATGGGTCCAGGAAGCAAGAGGTAGAAATGGGAGCAGTACCACTCACTATTATCCTTAGTGATCTACTAGGGAAACTTTTGTTTTCTGTCCCTGCAACCCTGAGCTCTTCTAGTCTACAGGTTTTGCTTCCAAAACGGGGAGTGTTTCCTCCAGTAGAAACAACAATGATTACACTGAACTGGAAGGTAAGACTCCCACCTATTCACTTTGGGCTATTTATGCCACTGGTTCAACAATCCAGGAAGGGGATTACATTATTGTCTGGGGTGATTAACGCTGACTATCAGGGGGATGTAAGATTGCAACTACATAATGGAGGTAAAGAGAAGTTTCCTTAAAATATAGGAGACCCCATAGGGCATCTTTTAGTACTACCATGCCCTGTGATTAAAATCAATGGAAAACTGCCACAACCCAATCCAGGCAGGACCACCATTGGCTCTGAAAGTTCAGGAATGAAGGTTTGTGTCACTCCACCAGGCAAAGAATCATGACCAGCTGAAGTGCGTGCTGAGGGTACAGGGAACATGGAATGGGTAGTAGAAGAAGGTAGTGATGAATATGAACTTCGACCACATGATCAGTTACAGGAACAAGGACTGTAATGCTGTTTTGTTCATGTTATACTATTTAAGTTGTAAGATATCAAGTTTAAGGATGAATGTTGTCCAAGGATTTGTGCCCTATTCTGGAGAGATTTAATGTGTTTCCAGTTATATGCAGGACAGTTGAGTATTGTTAGGGAAAAGAAAAAATGCGTGTTTTATTGTTTTTATTTGGAAATTGGGTATGGTTTTAGGTGATATATATAGCTGCCAAGTTTACAAGGGGTGGACTGTCATAGTCAGGTTCATGCATCAACTTGGCCAAGTTGTAGTACCTGTTTGTCTGATTGGGCAAGTGCTGGCCTGTGTGTTGCGAAGAGGACATTTCATAGAATTAGATGATCATGTCAGCTGCATCCACAGCTTATTCCATTTGTAATCAGCCAAAGGGGAATGTCTTCTGCAATGAGTGATGCTCAATCTAATCACAGGAAACCTTTTAAGAAGGATTCAGAAGAGACAGGCTCTATTCCTGCTTCAACTGACAAGCCTCTCCTGTGGAGTTCGTCCAGACCCTCCATCGGAGTCGTTGGGTCATAGGTGCCCTGCGGATTTTGGACTCTGCATTCCCACAGTCATGTGAGACACTTTTATGAATTTTATATTTGGAAGTGTTCCCTACTGATTCTGTTTCTCTAGAGAACCCTGACTAATACAAACACCTACCCAGCAAAGTAAGAAATCTTGGTGTCGCTATGCAGGGGATTTATACACTTAGAGGCAGGATTGGGCTGCATGTCCTGTACTATTTTATTTGATGATATATGTGACTGTTTCCAGTTTTGTAAGTAAAGTATGTGCTCTTTGTATTCATTTTCTTCTAGCCTTCAAGAGTATATGAATGAAAAATCTATGTATTTACTGTATTATCCATTTTGTAATCTTCTTGCCCAAACTTTACCTTAAAAAACTTGCTTGAAAAAATATTAATCACATAGTAAACCATAATATAAACTTTCAGTGTGCTGTTGTTTTACAAAATGTATATCCCAGTAATACGATAATCCTGGAAATGACCACCTGTCTGCTCTGTTCTAGACATCTTCCCCATTTTCAGAAAACCAGTCTCCTGACTCTAGTTTATCACTTAATTGTGATGGTTTGTATAATTTATATAAATCAAGAATATGTTATAAATTATTTACTGAAGGATTATTTCACTAACTCTGTCCATGTTTTGGATTTGGTTGTAGATATACTATCATCACTGATCCATTGCAATCCTTTGTGTTCCTATATTAAGTTTTGTATCCCTCTACTGTTGATGAGCATTTGGCTAGTTCCCATTTGGGGGCCATCACCATAAGGTTCCTTTCAGCATTATGGTTTATGTCTTCTCTTAATGCTTGAATATGATGGGAGAGAGTGTGTATGCTGGCTCTCAATGGCAAAATAGAGATAAATACTGCCATGTATGGACGTCCTAGCTGGTGACAAAATTAATCTGTATTACTCAAGGTTCTCAAAGGAAAAAGAACAGACAGGGTATAAGAGCACTGGAAAGGACTGAGTTTTCACTCCAGCAGGCCCAAAGGACTAATAATCAATCCACAGAAGACAAACCTTGATGTCTAATGGAGGTTACATGGTGCAATCCAGAGTAGTGTCAGATACGTGTCGCTTGTTCTCCTTCCAATTTCTCCCTTCTGGAGGTCCAATGTCCATCCTATCTCTCTCCCAGGACTTATTTTGAAAGCAGAGTCTGTTTTCCAGCTTCCATAGGTCCACCGGTGTAGCTGAATTTTCCCACAGGATGGAGCTTCTCTAGAGATATGACAAACTCAGTCGTGCGTGTGACTTTTTGGGCTAGATTACTTCTGTGCAGATATGACACACACAGTTGTGTGTCCTATTTGTGACCCAATTGGGACTCTGTCCATTCAAAGTGGGGCTTCATTAGGAAACTAGAGTCTTATAAATGAGAAACTTTTTGGAGAAACTTCAGTTTCAGATGCTTGGAAAACAGTTACTTGATAGCAGATGGAGACATATATGTTTGGAGATGCTTGGAGTGTTGACAAAGAGAACAAATGCTTAGATATGGGTGGAGCCCAGCAGACATCACATGTGCCTTCCCATGAAATGCTAATTAAGCCGGGAATCAGAATCATGTTCCTAGGAGCTAAGTGAAGGCCCATGGTCATGTAGAGAGGAAACCACTGACATCAGAAGATGGTAACAACAGAACTAGGAGCAAGGACCAATAAATGCCAGCCATGTGCCTTCCCATATGATAGACATTGGCTATTTTGAGTGAAGGTTCTTTGTTTGGTTGCTTTAGTTTGAATATTTTTTCTGGTCTTAGAACTGTAGACTTGTAACATAATAAATTCCCTTTATAAAAGCCATTCCATTGCTGGTATATTGCATTCTGGCAGCTTTTGAAAACTTATACACAGGGTGAATGAATTTTTTTAAAAAAACTTTTAACAACAGCACTTTCCTAAGCTTTTGTCAAATTTTGAAGACGGCACTTCTAGGTCACACTGTGGGTGAACAAAGAGGTGAAGATGGTCTTTGAAGAACATCCAACCAGTTCTCATGTGAAGAGAGAGAAATTTTTTATAGAAAGATTTCTTTTATAGAAATTTATTTTATAAAAAAATCCCCATTCTTTTCTATAAAAATGGAGATTTAAGGCAAACAAAGGAGAGCTTTGCCTCAGATCTTTTAACAGAGAGGTATTTTGAAGAAGACACCAGTCCTTTTCTTGGGTGAATATCAAATGTTGGAGTGTCCTGGATTGTCGGTGGGAGGACCTGAGGTCCAGGGGCTGGTCCATCGCTGGCTGCTGGCCTTGTTGTGTCTTTGGGGAAGGATGCATGTCCATGGAGGCTAGGGGCTCCTGGTGCCCCCCCAAAAGGTGCTGGTGGGAAATCTTTGTCACCTCTAGGCAACAAGACGAGAGAGGTACACTGTGTGTTAGGTGGCCTGGGGCTTTCTCTCTCTTGCTCATTCTGGCTTTTCTCAGCTTTGTCCTCTTCACCATCTGGGAGTGGATGTACATTTCACTTCCCTCCACCTTCATGGCAGGCGGGTGTCCATCTTTAGTGGTTTTAGTCTCCGGCTTTCCTTTGGGAGGTGAAGACACAGTGTGACTGGGAATCAAAATGGCTGGGGCAGCTTGGACCCTGGAAGGCGTGTAGATCTGGTGGGACCCCAGGGGAGAGAGGTGCGGAGAGATGGGTGGGGGTGGGTGGCGGCCATAAAGGGAGCATGCCCCACTCCGGGGTGACTTCACTTGGAAGGAAGGAAGAACGTGTCTTTTCTAGGGTCCAGATGGAAGAATGAGGTGGACTGAAATGTGTTCACCCCCAAAAGACGCAGTAAACATGATGTGTTTCTTTGATCACATTCTTCAGAATTAAAATCTGTTTCATGATTTTTATGTTTACACAGTGAGCAATCTCTGAAATCATTTGATCTTAATTTTTAAAATTGCATTTCTTATTGTACTGTATAACATATATACAAAGTAAGGAAATAAAAAATCAATAGTTTTCAAAGCACTCTTCAACAGTTGGTTCCAGGACAGATCCCTGAGTTTGTTATGGGCTAACATATGATCCTCTCAGATCTTTCCTTCTAAGTGCTACAGAATATAGTGGCCTGGAAGGCATAATATGTATATATATATATATTTAAATATTTTTTATCATTGCATTCAACTTCATTCCTTCTTTTTTGTGAAAAATAACATTTATATGAGTAACTATGTATTTCAAACCACAGTACCACAATTACTTGTAGAACATATTTCAGAGTTTAACATGGGCTACAAGTTCACAATTTTAGGTTTTTACTTCTAGTTGCTCTAAAATACTGGAGACTAAAAGATATGTCTGTTTAAGTATGCAGCATTCATATTCATTTGTTAAATCTTATCTTCTCTGTATAACTCCACCATCACCTTTGATCTTCCATACCTCTTTAGGGTTGTTGGGCTATGGTGATTCTAAATTTTTGATATTGGAAGAGTCTGTCACTAATACACTGTAGGGAGATGAACCAGTTCATATCCTGGAGAGGCTGGGCCCTCTAACTTTCAGGACTAATCTGCACCAGGGACCCATCTGAAGGTTGCAGGTTTCTGGAAATTTACTCTAGTTCATGGAATTGTCCTTATTTTTAATTATCTATCTTCATAATATATTTAATGTTGAATATAGAGCGTCTACTATCCTGTCATAATTTTATTCTCAGTTCCAGTTTATTCTTCTAGATGAATTCAGAATCATCTAGCCACATGCAAGGAAAATGTCATTGAATTCTAAAGAGGATTCCATTATAATAACATTACTTTTTTTCCCTCATTCCCTTATGGCATGTTTTTGAGGATTTTGTCTTATACTAGTAGTTCTGTTTTGTGGTCTTCTTATTCATCAATGCATTTCTTTATGAGTAGCAGTCATCAAAGAAAAAAGTGCCATTACATTGTGTGACTATTAAAAAATACACATGACATCTAGCTGTTTTTCCATCCCCTCGTAACTCATTTCTGATTGGGAAATGTGACAATATTTCTAAGATGTACAAGAAGAGTGAATCAAAACATGAATAGTATTCAGCTTCCAGTATCAGAGAACCAATGAAAATAGTTGCATAAGGAAATTTGGGTTTATTTATGCACATTTATCAGGTCCAAGATCAGGAGTTCCATGGATAGTACAACAGCTCATGAAAGTTGTTAGTGACTCCTAATGTCTCCTTTTATGTTTGAATAGCTGCTGCACTTATGGACGCAAAAGGCATATCCTAGTCAGGAAGAATGGAATTCAAGGTTGCAATACAAAGGGATGTGCATGGTGAGTCTTTAATAATTCCTTTTTCTACTATAATATATAAAAGAAAAGGTGCAATATCACGAGGTCAATGAATTTCAGAAACTGGATAGAATCCCTGGAGTCAGAACCCAAACTGAGATGCAGAAGATGGCTAGACCCCAAGGAAGTGTATTGCCCAAGGTGATTTACACCCTAAATGGGATATTACTCAGCAGCAGAAAGGATTGAGCTCTTGAAACATATTACAATATGGATGAACATTGAATACATCATGTTGAAAGGAATAAGCCAGACAAAAAAATACACAGATGTTGTGATCTCACTTATATGAAATCCAGAGAGGTGGGGGGCAGATTATATTACTAGGGATCAAGTTGAGGAGGTGATATTGCTTCCTGTGCAGAGTTTCTATTTCAGATGTTGAAACAGGTCAGGCAATGAAGTTGATAGTAGCAATGTGTTGTGAATGTACACATGGCTAGAGTAATGAACTTGTGATTATGGTTGAAATGCAAATTTTGAACTGTAAAACTTTAAAATATATAGAAAGTTTCAAATTTCTTGTTATATATTAAATTTATAGAAATATTAATAGATCTATTAACATAATAAATTGAGCACCATGCAAGGATATATTTGGGGAAAATGAGACAATCCATAGTCGGTGCTAAGCTCAAGTAATGGCATGTAAGAATGTCTAAATGTGTCTTAAAAAAGGAAGTACTTTATAAATCAAGCTAAAATGACAGGTGGTAATTTTTGGTATAAGCATGACCTTCAGAATTGTTTTGGCAAGGCGGCATCAAGTCAAGAGTATGGGACTCATGGTTTTACATCAAATGAATAGTCTCCACTTTGTTGAAAACAAGAAAGTCAGTTTAGACCACTAGGGCTGTATCTTCTCACCATGTCAGCATGTTGGAGATCTGAGGACCTTGTCCAGGTGGGCACCTCAGCTGTAAGTTTTGATAGAATTTGTAAGTCAGCAGAAGGAATGAATTGTTGGAGGTGAGATCTATGGAAGGCAGGAGAATCCATGGAGGAGAAATAACAAAAGTGGGATTCCCTTGACTCCTACTTGTGTTATTGGGAATAGAGAATCAGTAAGAAAAATTTTCTTTCTGTCCAGCTCAGTGTCCCACAGGGTACAAATTACAAGGAAATTATGCTAAAGAGCAGTTATAGGACAGCTGAAAAGATCTTTTCTGCTGCTGTCTTTCATCCTGTGCAACCCTGGGTTGGATGGAACATGCTTGTTTCCTTTGGAGACCCAGCTCTGGTGAGGGAACAGATGCCTGACTCCTCCCTGTGTCTTGATGGGAAAAGACCTTCACTCTCGTCGCCATCATGCCAAGAAGGAATTTGTATATCTGCACGGACACCTTCTTCTCAGAGTGAGCATTCCAGTGAGTTTCAAAGCTCAGCAGATTCTGCAGGAAAAGATCCAGGAGATGGAAGCCATGGGCTTTTCCCTGAGTTCACCTGAGAGCTGGTTCAACCCACTCTAGAGCTGAGAGGTCTTTGCCCTTGTTTTCTGCTAGTTTAATATTCAATGTATTTATTTGTCAGGTGACAAAGGTGTCCCTTGGTCTCAGCAATGCAGGAAATCCTGTTGATAATCAGTGATAGAAATGGAAGTACAATTAGCAGAGGGAATGAGTGGAGAAAGAAGTTGTACTAAAAGTAGAATATCTGTCCATGGAGCTTTGTCCTAAATGGGAGCAGGGAAAAAAGTGACATTAGCAACGGAAGAATGGGTGGTGAAGTGAGGGTTTTTTGATCAGAGAGATATATTTGAGAATGTTTCTGTATGGAATCTCCTGTAGATTTTAAGGAAGTAGATTTTACCCTGCAATAGCACTTCATGAGACAAATACTCCCACGCTGATTATCACATGAGGAAAGGGAATTTTTATTCAGTAGCTTTATGTTGGTATATTACAAACTTTACTTGGAGATTATTTCTTTATTGGGAAAATTAAATTAATATGACTTTATGAGCCATTTCAGCTAATTGTTTGTTCAAGTCTTGCTGTGTATACTGGCACCTGAGTGCTTTGATTGTTTTGATTGAAAACTTTCCAATGCAGAAAGAACTGTCGGTCTCTTTTCTTACCTTTTTTTTCCTTTTAACTCCTAAACTGTTTGCCTTTTAGTTCTCTTTTAATGTGTAGATGTATTTAGGGACATGGTATGAATTCTTATCAATTATTTTTTGTCAAATGTGTACATTTTGATGTGAAATCCATCTATCAGCGTTACATATGTTTCTCATGTGGCCTTTTAAATTTAGAAATTTTTTTTCCTTTGAATTAATAATAATTAGTATCTTATATGCATTTTCCATTGGTTTCCCATCTCTCTTTTCCTTATTACACCTTCTGTCTTTTGCACCTAGTTCTTTTTATAAAATTCCGTCACCTTCCCCCTTCATGTGAAAGTGATTTTATCATTTGAGTACAGGGCACTTTGTCCTCTATAATTCAGAGGGCACATCTATGACTGTTTTCCTAAGGAGGTAGAATTGGGTACTGACTCAGAAAGAATAAGGCTTTTGCACAATAGATGAAATATCAGCCACAACTCATCACCTGAATAACCATTCATTCACTGACAGGAAGGAAGCCTCTAGGCTTTTTACACATATTGATTTAACATCTTAAACATCTCAAGAGGATGGCTGCTCAAATCACCCCTACAGAGGGACTTTATTAAGAATGGTTCCTTTCAGATTTCCATAGCTAGTGTCTGTTATATCTGACCTTCAAAATCAATTTTGTCTGGCTTCAAAATTTGTTTTTTTGAATCCATATGCCTTTCTTTGGGATGAAATCAGAATTCCTACTGCTGCTTCTCCGTTCATTTTAATAGAAAATGTTTTAAATTGCTTTTGAAAACATTTAAAAAACAATTTTCTCCATACATTTCAGAAAACTGCATTTGTATATTATTTTGTTTTCAAGAACTTTTCTATTCCATTATTAATCAATAGCAATATTATTAAATTAGTGCTATTTTACACCTTGTCTTTCTGAAGGTAGATTTAGTGATTCCATTCAGTTTTCTCTAATACATTTTTCCAATAATGTTACGACTATATGTAACCTGGTTTCATTCACCTCACCAGATTTTATTTCATAAATTCATATTTTCTTTAAATTTATGGTAGGAAAAATGCATAATTATTCAAATGCCTTCCCTAAAGCACAAAACAGAACAAAGGATGTGTCATTCCTGAACATTTGTATCATACAGTTTACTGAAGAATTTAAAGTACAATTACAACTGTGCATATCACATGAAGTCCTCTGGGAAATGTTCCATGAAACAAGACAAATCAGCATAACAGCACAAGTTGTCGTGGTTTGCCCAGGATAACAGAAGGGTGAACTGGGAAGAGCTTTACAGGCTGGACAAGGAAAAGAAAAAGACTGAATGTGCCGTTTGAAACTGTCAAAGAAAGAGGTCAACACCCAAAGCTATAAAATAATGAAAGATCATTGCACAGGAAAGTGAGGAACCTGCCTCATCCACTCGGGTCCTTATGAAACAGTGTGGTCCAACCTACACGGGACAGACAAAGGAAAAACAGGAAGGTCAGGGAGAGATATGGAGACCACGACAGGCAGGATCAGCAAACTGATTGTGTAGGAATCTCGGCTTCCAGCCTGGCTCTGTTTTCACTCTCCATCCTCACTCATCCATTCAGCTCTACGCTCTAAGGACCTTTTGCCTGTTGGAAGGGATTTTTTTTTCCTTTTAACTAGTTTTAAAAAAACTATTCTTGTTGTTAGTGCAGTACCTTCTGAGAATTTGACCATTTCTCAGAGACAGAAGTTTACCTAACTTTGTGATCTGTGACGCACACGCTCACACATGCACACGAAGTGAACAAAGATATCTTGAGGCTATTCTGAATGCATCTGACTGTGTATGTGGCACTCTGACATTTCCTATGGTGCTTGTTTACTCTACGCTATAATTATTACAACACATACTACTGACCCATTTATGGGATCTAAATTCATAATGAACTAGAGGTATGCCTTCCACACATATTTTATCAATTATCTGCTTCTTCACTTTCATTCATCATGGCATATTGCGAAATCACGCTCTTTCGTGCATTCTAGCTAATATGTATTTCATCAGCCTTTGCTATAGCTGGTCACCAACTCATCAAGTCTGGGTGGAAAAGTATACACACTATTGCAAAATCCCTGACTGACCTCTTCAAGGGAGAAAACACATGGCATTTAATAAAAACAGCTCACGTATTCCTACCATCCAAGTTAACTGCACACACAAAGTCATGGTCTCCTCTGGAGAAGATAAGGCATTAGATTGCAAAGGAGATGACTCCAGCTCACCCTGAATGTGTGTAGGGTATTCTATAAGGACAGGAAAGAAAAATTCCAAGAGAAGATTTTGGAAAGATTCTAGGAAGAGGGAAGTGAAAATATAAAGTCACTGAATATGGAATCTATGGAGTTCTGGCAAAGTGGCAAGTCACTTTCAAAATCTTAGAGATGAGAAGGAAGAAGGCAGGTGGCAGTGAGAGGGGACGATGGCAGGTTGGCCTTAAGCATCCAACTTGTGTGTGAAGCTATGGAAGTTTGCATCACTGTCCAGCAGGTAGTCACCAGGGGCTGCATGTAATGGAATGTGATCACCCATTTTATAATATGGAAGATGCCTGGCTGTATATGAATATCAACTCATTCTGTAATTGCTGGGAAAGTGGTGAGGAAATGAAATAGGACCATGGAATTGGGAACACGAGGTGTGGAAATAATGAGACATTTGAGAAGTAGAAGAAACATCGGTCTCAGTTCATTACCGGTGATAACATTCCCATCAGGTATGAATTACATGAAGCTTTTTACATATACTGTTCATGGCTCAACATTCTCAGGATGACAGATACCATGTTCCGCAGTATGCTGGTGAAAGATTTAGAATATTTCACTTCCTATCAAAGTTTATGAGAAAATAGTTGATGTATCTAAGATTCAAAATCAGAATTGACCTGATTTCAAAAATTTTACATTTAACATCTTCTACTGCATCACAGAAAAATTGCAAACAGGTGTTGTACTTATTATATTCCCTTTTGTGAGATATTATTTTATTCCCTGTGATCATTTTACTCTTGGGGTGTTTAATCTGCTTGATGTTTTGGCTTTGTGAAAAAATATCACTAATCTTTTTTGGATAAATTGTTTTTGCTCTTTTGTTAGCATTTCTGGTCATCAAGGGGATATATCCTGGTCAGAATGCCATCAGAACTCAGGCAGACTTCATTCAAAAAAGTCTCTCTGGGAAGATCTGAGATCATACTTATCTCAAATCCACTTCATCTTCCTCTCTCTCTGCTTTTAGAGCAGATCTTGCTTTCTTTAAACATAGTGGAAAAATGACCACAGCAAAATTAAATATCTTGTTTACTTGTCCCTGTGGGGTTTGCTGGATTCAATTCCAAGTTTCCATTTCTAAATATTTTCAGAATGCGTATCTGATGTGTGTTCTCATAGTATATATCCCAGACCTACTCCCTGTGCTGGTGTTGAGAAGAGGATGGTGTTAGCTGGGCCAGGAACCCGGGAATGCTGTCACTGTGTGTGTGAGGGGGGGGCATGTGACCGTGTGTCTCCATTTCTTTGGTTAGCAGAGTCCACAGCATACAGCATCTAAGTCCATAAATTCTAATAGTTGTAGCATATAATACAAAGTCCAAAGGCAAATCTGTATGTGGAAATAAGAGTGATGCCATTAAATTCCAAGGGATATACTTGCAAACAAATTTATAAAGTGCAAGACTTGAGGGCGGGCCACGGTGTCTCAGCAGGCTGAGATCTTGCCTGCCATTCCAGAGACCCGGATTCGATTCCAGGTGCCTGCCCATGCAAAAACACCAAAAAAAAAACTTGCAACATGTGGAGAAGGAAATCTCTGTGTTTTGTAGTTGTAGCAGTGAGGCTACCTTCTTTTTCAATGTTCTCTGACACCATCTCTCATCATTCTACCTTTTATCATTTCCTTACCAAACTGTCTGCCTTTTTGACATTGTACCACCTAAACACTGCCTTTCCTTAGGTCTTTTGCTCTGGCCATGCCCCGTGAAGAGCACGCACTTCCCCAGATATGCTGATGTGTCAAGCCTTCTCTTATAAGAGGTCTCTGTTCAGATATCACCTCGGGTTGTGGTTTTTCCTGAGCATATTAAGATAAGTAGTCTGGCATGGTAACTCTTTCTCTCCCTTTTTGTTAACCTACTCGCGTTTATTTGAAGCACTTGTAATAATATGAAATGTTATGATTATGTGTTTATTAGCATATATTATTTTTCCATGAGAAAATTGTAGGGAATTTTATTTTCACACTCTATACCCTTTGCTAGACAGAGACTGGTGTAAACCGAGAACTCACTGTATATTCCTACAAGGAAAGAAAGGATTTCTCTTGAACACCTTAGAATTCACAAGGGTTTGGGGAATTATCTGCAAATGTGACAGGAATTCCTAGTCAGAGATTGCTCACAGGATACCATGAGAGGGGATGACATTCATAAACAAAACCTATCAATTAATTTCTTGTGTGCAAATTGTAAATTACGGATAACCTAGAAATCACTGATTGCATGAAAATTAGTTATGTTTTTTCTCTGTATCTAGAGAGTTACACAAATGGAAAGAGGTAATTAAACACGAATTCTAGAATTTCATCTTGTGGGATTTTCAGAGGAACCAGAATCACAGCCCTTCCTCTTTGGGCTCTTCCTGTCCATGTACCTGGTCACCGTCTTTGGGAATCTACTCATCATCCTGGCTACCATCACCAATTCCCACATCCACATGCCCATGTACTTCTCCCTCTCCAATCTGTACTTTATTGACTTCTGTTTATCCTACACCACCATCCCAAAGATGCTGGTGAGCATTCAGACACACAGCAAAGTCATAATCTATGCAGGATGCCTCACCCAAGTGTACTTCTTCATACACTTTGAAGGGCTGGATGACTTCCTCCTGGCTGTGATGCCCTATGACCACTTTGTAGCCATCTGTCACCCCCTGCACTACATAGTCATCATGAAACCCCGGCTCTGTGTCCTGCTGCTTCAGGCATCCTGGGTCATTAGTGCCCTTCATTCCTCATTACAAAGCTCCATGGTGTTGCAGCTCTCTTTCTGCACACACTTGGAAATCTCTCACTTTTTCTGTAAACTTAATCAGATGGTGCAACTTGCCTGTTCTGACACTTTCCTCAATGAGATAGTGATGTATTTAACAGCTGGGCTGCTGGGTGAAGGACCATTTATTGGCATCATTTTCTCCTGTTCTTAGATTGTTTCCTCCGTACGTGCAATCTCATCAGCTCTGGGGAAATATGAAGCCTTTTCCACCTGTGCATCCCACCTCATGGTGGTCTCCTTATTTTATTGTACAAGTGTTGGTGTGTACATGCGTTCTTTTTCCATGCACAGTGTACACGCAAGTGCACAAGCCTCAGTGATGTACACGGTGGTCACACCCATGCTGAACCCCTTCATCTACATTCTGAGGAACAAAGAAATAAAGGGGGCTCTGAAAAGACTCCTTGGTCAAAAACTATAAAATGTTCATTGCATCTGGGGTTGAAGAAATGCAGTGATTGTAGGGCTCAAACGCTCAGGCATGGAAATTATGATTCTTTGAAATCCATTGGAAGTTAAATACATCACTAAATATGTTGAAGTAAAGCTTTAATGAATGCATGCTATTATGAAAGGAGAGTATTGTTTCCTGATGATATTCATCAACTCAAGAAGTGATAAATCTTGACTTCCATGTGCAATGTAAGAATTGGGATGAAGGTCTGGGTTGCATGTTCTGTATTTTTAACGACAAATATAGATCTTTTCATTCCTGTAACCAAAATATCTGCCCTTTCTCTAAATTTCATCATAAATATTGAAGGTTTCATTAGTACACAATCTATTTACTGACACTTTCATCCAACTTTTGTAGCTTCAGTGTTCAAAATACCTCATGTGGAAAGGATGATATAGGAAATTTCTGGAGGCTACAAGGACTGTGACCTCACTCAGAGAAAGTGCTTTGGCCATCCAAATGAATCTTGTTTAGAGACGCTCCCCAGTCCTCGACATTGGAGGAAATTTATGTCAAGCAGTGATAGTCTTTTATTTGGTTACAACTATGAAAGGGAGATGAGTTCATGGAGGATGAATAACAATACTGAATTAATCTGTCTAAAATTCTGGTATCTTGGAAACACACAATCAGGGAGGAAAAAATGTTCTAATCACACTACTTTCCCAAAGGGATATATATGATGGATCGCCTGCTGGAGTAACAAGAGGCAACCATGCCTAAAACACAGCTATAGGGAAGCTGTACATATCTCTTCTGGGGTTGTCCCTCAGCTTATGCAACTCCAAGTTAAATGGGAAATGGTTGTTTCTTTGGGGTGACCAATGCTTGACTCCTTCCTGATGTCTTGTCTGGAAGCAGAGCTTCGGTCTCCTTCACCAAGCACCCAGGGAAGAATTGAAACTTCCACCTAGAAACCTTCCTCTTGCAGACATCATTGAGGTTAGTCAGAAAACCAAGTAGATGCTGAAGTAAGTTCCATGCCGATTGACAGCTGAGAGCTTTTATCTGAGGACCTCTGAGTGTTAATTGAATCTTATCCAGGACTAGATTCTCCTTGCTTGCTTTCCTGTGTGCTAATTAATTAGTACATTTAGTAGTAATTATATTTTTATTAAGGAAGATTCCATTGAATTTAGCAATGCAGGGGATCAGTGGTAACAATTAAGTAATGGGAATCGAAACCCAACTAGAATAATAAATGTGATGAAGTGAATCTAGAAAAACCAGATGATCTGTCCGAGTAGTTTGTACTCAAGGCAAGCAGGGAAAATTGGTTGGCAGGCTACAGAGGTACGTGCTGTGAAAGGATTGCATTTCTTTTTTTAATTTCAAGACAAGAAATTCAATAAATGTGTGTATTTATGTGAGGGTCCCTGTTCAATGCAGGCATATGTTATGTTGAAACATCAGTTCATGTGACAAATTTTATCACATAGGTCATTTCTGTAAAATATTAAAAAATTTAATTGTTGGAAAATGGTATACTAAAACCGTTACCTGACAATCATTCCTTTGTAGGTGAGGTTAAATATATGTTCACTTCTTATCCATTCACTTTCTCCTTTGGAAATTGTTCAGATTTTTATTTCTCTATGCTTAGCTCTGAGTGTTTTATTCTATTTTTAAATTCAATTCTTTCAAAAAAATAAATGCAGGTTTTCTGTAACTGAGGTGTAATGTTTCAACGATAATAAACTTCATGTGGTTAAATCTATCAGTTGTTACATGTTGTGTTTCTCCCATGTCTTTACTAAATAAGAAGTTATCTCATCTGAATTCATATATCACTTTTATGCACATTACATGTTGTTTTCACATCTCTATTTCCCTTGTGCTATTTTTTCTTAGTTTGGTTAGATCTCTTTCTAAAACTTGCATCAGGCTCTGCCACTATTTAGAAGAACACATCTTCAGAATGCGATAATTTTCACATTCATCCTATTCACAAATACGTGTGAATCCATATATCTTTCTGTGGAATGAAATCAGAATTCCGACTGCTGCTTCTCCATGCGTTTTAATAGAAAATGTTTTTAATTGTTTTTGAAAACCTTTAAAAAACAATTTTCTCCGTGCATTTTCAAAAACTCTTTGCATATTATTTTGTTTCCAAGACCTTTTCTCTTTCATTATTAATCAATAGCAATATAATTAAATTATTTCTCTTTTACACCTTGTCTTTCTGAAAGTAGATTTAAAGATTCCATTCAATTTTGTCTAATACAGTTTTCTAATAAGATCACGACTATATGTAACCTGGTTTCATTTGCTCTGCCAGTTTTTTATTTCATAAATTTAGTTTCTTTAAATTTGTTGTCTGATAAAATACATACTTTTTCACATGCCTTCCCTAAGACTCAAAAGATGACAAAGGATGCATCATTCCTGATCATTTGGATCATGCAGTTTCCTGGAGAATTTAAAATACAATTACAACTGTGCATATCACATAAAACTCTCCTGTAAATATTACATGAGACAAAACAAATCAGCACAGATTGTCGTGGTTTGCCCAGCATAACAGAAGGGTGATCTGGGAAGAGCTTTGCATGTTGGACAAGGAAGAGAAAAATACTGAATGTTTCCTATGGAACTGTCAAAAAAGAGGTAAAAATTCAAGGCCCTAAAATTATGAAAGATCATTGCACAAGGAAGTGAGTGAAGAACCTGCTTTATCTACACGAGCCCTTACAAAACAGTGTGGTCCAATCATCACGGGACAGACACAGGAAAAACAGGAAGGTCAGGGAGAGATGTCGAGACCAGAACAGGCAGAGGCAGCAAACTTTGTTTGTAGGAATCTCGGCTCCCAGCCTGGCTCCGTTTTTACTCTCCATCCTCACTCTTCTATTCAGCTCTACCCTCAAAGGACCTTTTGCCTGTTGGCAGGGATTTCTTTCTTTTAATCAATTTTATAAAACAAACAAACAGGCAAACAAAAACCAACTATTCTTGTTTTTAGTGAGTTGCTTCTGAGAATTTGACCATTTCTCAGAGTCAGAAGTTCACCTAACCTTGTGATCTGTGACACACATGCTCACACACATACACGAAGTGAACAAAGATATCATGAGGCTATTCTGAATGCACCTGACTGTGTATGAGGAACTCTGACATTTCCTATGGTGCTTGTTTACTCTACACTATAATTATTACAACATATACTATTGACCCATTTATGGGATCTAAAATCAGAATAAACTAGAGGTATGCCTTTCATATTTATTTTAGCAATTATCTGCTTATTCCCTTTCACTCATCATTGGCATTTCTGAGAAATCATGTCCTTTAATCATTCCTGCAGTATATATTTCATCAGCTTTTTCTATCGCTGGTAACCAACTCATCAGGACTGGGTGGAAATGTATGTAGACTATTGCAACATCCCTAAGGACTGACCTCTTCAAGGGAGGAAATGCATGACATTTAATAAAATAGCGCACGTATTCCTACCATCCAATTTAAGTGCACACAAGAAGTCACGGTCTCCTCTGGAGGATGTAAGGCATTAGATTGTAAAGCAGATGACTCCAGCTCACCTGGAATGTGTGTAGGGTAAACTGCAAGGGCAACTATTGGAAAGATCCTAGGAAGAAGGAAGTGAAAATATAAAGTCACTGAATAGGTAAACTATGGAGTTCTGGGAAAGTGGCAAGTCACGTTCAACGTCTTAGAGATCAGAAGGGTGAAGGCAGGTGGTCGTGAGAGGGGACAATGGCAGGTCGGAATTACGCATCCAGCTTCTGTGTTGTGCTGGTTTGAAAGGAATTATGTCCCATAAGAAAAGCCATGTTTTAATATAACTCCCATTTCATAAAGGTAGAATAATCTCTATTCAATACTGTATGTTTGAAACTGTGATTGGATCATCTCCCTGGTTGATGTGATTTAGTCAAGAATGGTTGTTAAACCGGATTAAGGGACAACATGTCTCCACCCATTTGGGTAGGTCTTGATTGGTTTATTGGAGTCCTATAAAAGAGGAAACATTTTGGAGAATGAGAGATTCAGAGAGAGCAGAGAATGCTGCAGCACCACAAAGCAGAGTCCACCAACCAGCGACCTTTGGAATTGAAGAAGGAAAATGCCTCCTGGGGAGCTTCATGAAACTGGAAGCCAGGAGAGAAAGCTAGCACATGATGCCATATTCGCCATGTGCCCTTCCAGCTGACAGAGAAGCCCTGACTGTGTTTGCCATGTGCCTTCTCACTTGAGAGATAAACCCTGAACTACATTGGCCTTCTTGAACCAAGGTATCTTTTCCTGTATGGTTTTGATTGGACATTGCTATAGACTTCTTTTAATTGGGACATTTTCTTGGCCTTAGAAATGTAAACTAGCAACTTACTAAATTCCCCTTGTTAAAAGCCATTCTGTTTCTGGTATATTGCATTCTGGCAGCTAGCAAACTAGAACATGTGTGAAGCTATGGAAGATTGCATCACTGTCCAGCAGGAAGTCACCATGGGCTGCATGTCATGGAATGTGATCATCCATTTTATAATGTGGAAGATGCCTGGCTCTATATGAACATCAATTCATTCTGTAATTGCTGGGAGAGTGGTGAGGAAATGAAATAGAACCATGGAATTGGGGACATGAGGTGTGGAAAGAATGAGACATTTGAGAAGTAGAAGAAACTTCAGCCTCATTTCACTACCGGTGATAACATTACTATGAGGATGGAATTATAAGAAACTTTTCACATACAGTGGCCACGGCTCAACCTTCTCAGTATGATGGACACCATGTTCCCTTGTATGTTGGTGAGAGATTTAGAATATTTCACTTCCTATCAAAGTTTATCAGAAAACACTTGGTGTATCCAAGATTTAAAACAAGAATTGATCTGATTTCAAAAATTTTACATTTAACATCTTCTCCTGCATCACAGAAAAATAGCAAACAGATGTTGTATTTATTCTATTTCTTTCTGTCACATATTCTTTTATTCCCTGTGATCATTTTACTCTTGGGGTGTACAATCTGCTTGATGTTTTCTTTGTGAAAACATATCACTACTCTTTTTTTGGATAAATTGCTCTTTTATTAGTATTTCTTGGCATCAAGGGGATATATCCTGGTTGGAATGCCACCAGAACCCAGGCAGGCCTCATTTAAAGAAGTCTCTCAGGGAAAACCTGAGATTATACTTATTCTTGAATCCACTTCATCTTCCTCTCTCTCTCTGCTTTTAGAGCAGATATTATTTTCTTTAAACAGAAGAGACAAATGACCAGATGAAAATTAAACTGCTTGTTTACTTATCCCTGTGGGATTTGCTGGATTCAATTCCATGTTTCTGTTTCTAAGTATTTTCAGAATACGTATCTGATGCTGTGTGTTCTCATAGTATTCACTCCAGAGTTGATCCCTGTGGGTGGCGGTGAGAAGAGGGTGGTATTAGCTAGGCCAGGAGTGCTGTGTGTGTGTGTGTGTGTGCATTTCTTTGGAGGTGGCATTCCACATATTATGGGCATCTGAGCTCATAAGTTCTAATAGTTGTAGCATATACTACAAAGTCCAAAGGTAAACCCGTATATGGAAATAAGAGTGACGTTATTAAATTCCAAGGAATATAACTGCAACTAAGTTATACTATGATGTATTGAGAACAGTGCATCTAATTACAAATAGTATTCAGCTTCCAGTATCAGAAAACCCAAGCAAAATATTTGCATAAAGAAATTTGGGTTTCTTTATGCACACATTCCAGGTCCAGGATTTGGAGGTCCAGGGGTGGTGTGGCAGCTCAGGAAAGTTGTTAGGGACCCATAATGTCTCCTTTTTTTGTGAACAGCTGCTGTACTTAGGAACATTGAAGCCTCATCCTATTCAGGAAGACAGCTATTCAAAGATTCAAAGATTCAGTACAAAGGGATCAGCAAGGTGAGACTTTAAAAAATTCATTTTTCTACTGCAATATATATTTGAAAAGATATCATATCATGGGCTCAATGAAATTCAGAAACTGGACATTGTCCATGGAAACAGAACCAAAACGGAGGAGCAGAATATGACCAGTCCCCATGGATATCTTTTGCCCAAGGTGATTTAGACACTAAATGGGATATTATTCAGCAGCAAAAAAGATTAAGCTTTTGATGAATGTTACAACATAGATGAACATTGAATACATCATGTTGAAAGGAATAAGTCAGACACTAAATACCAAGTTGTTATGCTCTCACTTATATGAAATCCAGAAAGGTGGAGGGTGG
>PVIY010034635.1:7543-27064 GCA_004026745.1 Myrmecophaga tridactyla
AGAGAACATCCCCCCCAATTTCTGCATGGTAAGTATGAGCACCAATAGAAAAGTGACTCTCTTCCAATTTTGGAAGCAAAAGAAAGACCTCACTGTGGTGACCTGAAAGGCCATTATTACGGGCAGAGGAAGAAATCACCAGAATAAAGAGATGGAGGAAGAAGAATGATTGTTATGACTGTGACTACATGAGGCTAACCCCGAAACCCCAAAGATCCAAAAGGGGATACCTAAAGGTAGAAGAGGAGCACAATTACTATAGTGTGATGGCTACAATTCCAGAACGGTGTGGCTGGGTAATGTAAGCTACACTTGTAGACAATAACTGAGTACCTATTATGGAACAGACATTGTGCTAAGTGTTAGAGCTACCTAGATGCAATAAGATAGGATTTCAGCATTCTGGTGGGGCCCACCATTATGCAAATAAATCAATGTGATTTTATCAATGACAGTAGGAGTATGAAAGGTACTCTGGCATAGAGTGAGTAAGCAAGAACTGGAATTGGGAAAGGTCAGGGAAAACTTCATATAGGTGGCAATCCAAACTGTATTTTAAAGGATCAACAGGAGTTCACCAGATGGACAAGTCCTGAGAAAGGGCTTTCTAGGAATACTGACAATCCATTTTGGAGGTGCCAAAGAATAAGGTGAGTGCTAGAAATGGTAGCCAACTGATGTGTCCAGAATGGTAGGGAGGGATCAAATTGGGAAATACCTAAAGAGCAATGGGTGAGATGATCAAATTTTACTTAGAAAGGTAATTCCAACCTCAGCATGAAGGGTACATTTTAAGTGAAAGAAATTAGGGTCTAAGATACACACTAGAGTACTACTGAAATAATCCAAGTGAGAAAGATTGAGGCCTTCAACAAAGACAGCAGGAGTAAGGATACAGAGAAGGTTACGGATATGGGGGGATCTTTAGGGTTGGGAAATGAGAGGGTGAACTAAGAATGAAGAAATGAAGAAAGCCATGGAAGAGAATGAAGCTATTTGCTAGGGAGACTGGTGGTGTAAGCGCAGGTATATATAGAGAGAGCAGGATTTTAAGGAAGATGAAATATCCAGATTAGGGTATAATACATTTTTGTGCTCATGTAACTTCTAGATGATGACATCCTGCAGACACCTAAATCATCAGGTCTCCAGTTCAGAAAAGACTTAGGAGCTGTAGATACACATTTGGAACAAAGATATTAGGTTACAACTAAAAATATTGGAACTTATAAAATTGCCCAGCAAGAGCTTAGAGGAACACAAGAGGGTTGAGTCTTTGGGGAAGCCCACACTGAGGAAGAAGACTGGAAACTCAATGAAGAAAGCAGGGAAAACGCAGTGAGTGATGAAACATCTTTCCAGGAGACATGCATAGGCAAAGTCAAAGGGAAAAGTTTCAAAAGATTTTGTGATTTCAAATGCTAAAACGAAGTCAACTAATAGGACTAAAAAATATTTAAGCTAAATCTGGCAAATAAAGGGAGACCTTAGTGTTAGCAGCTTCCCTGGCCTGTTGGGGTAGAACTAAGATTGACCTGTGTAGAGAAGAGAATGAGAGCAAGATAAGAAGAAAGCAATTGGGCTCCTTAAGAGTGCCAGTCATGAGAGATAAATTTATTTTGTCTTTTAAAATTCTTTTCAGCAATTAATTATGATGACATTATAAGAACTTATAGGCATTGTACAAGTGTATGTGGTTGATATGTTCTTGCAAAGGGCTTATACGTTGAATTATTTTCCACTTAATTCATTTAAATTTTTCAGGAATATTATTTGTCACTTTTGATTGATCTTCAATTGGCATGGCTTCCTAGCACACTGGCTTTATATTTTCCTGTTCCCAGAATCTGTCAGTTTTTAAAATAATCTAAAAAATCCACTTTTCCACCCAAAAAGAGGCTCACTCTTAAATGAACATTACATGAAATGCTTTGTTAATGCAAGGAGTCCTTTTGTAGTATTTTTAATTAGTTTCATAAAGTGCAATTTTTGTAAGTCACATTTTTTACTGAAACAGACCAATTAGGATATTACACATATAGTTATGGTATTAAAACAATGTCACATCATCTTCTAATCACTTGGAACAATGCATGAGGGTCACCTTCATGGCTTGTTAAAGAGAATTCAGGGCAGTGGACTTTACCCACATCCCATTCTGCAGACACTGCTCCCTGTCACTAACCATTGGAAACTTGCCCATAGCCTCTTCTTCGATGTTCTTTCCAAATTATCATGAGTGCAGTAAGAAAATCCTTTAGGGCACTTGACTTAAAATAATTTCTTTCTTTCTTTGTTATACTGCAAATCAAAGTACACTATGAAAATTCATTAAGTTGGGTGTTTTTGGGGGGTGCATGGTCCAGGAATTGAATCTGGGTCTCCCGCATGAAAGGCGAGCATTCTGCCACTGAACCACCCATGCACTCTTATGTTTTTAAAAATCATTATTGCAACTTTTTCTTGGACTGCACTCAATTTTGTTTTTAAATTCAGTTCATATTTATTACGTTACTATTAAGTGTTAAGTTCTACAGAAGAACCAGGACATGGGAGTAGGAAGTACAGAAATTAAAATAAAATGTATTACTCTTCAAGGAGTATATCTAAGGAAGAGGAAGAAGGCATATTCTTTCTGCCTCTTTCTCTGGATTCTTGTTCTAGGGTTGTGTCTCCCTTTACTCCATTGGATGAGGAGGAAGAGAATAGTAAGAAAAGCTACAAAGAGCATATTCCCCAAGTGAGTATCCAACTTGACAAATAAGGACAGGCAATTGAGTTTAAAAATCCCTTCTTTTTCTCCCCTAGACTTGGGACTGACAATTTATCACAAATTTCATACCATATGCTGAGGGTTACTTCCCTAAGGATTTTTACTAGATTCTCCTTGACATCATAGTTTGAAATGCTGGCTTTTCTTAGCCAGTTTAAAGGCCCACATCCATTTTGGAATTCCTTTTAAAGCATCCAACAGAATGGAAACAAGTATAACCACAGTAATAAAGTTTTGTAACAAGAAGTCTAGACTGCCACATCGTTCTGCTATTTCTGTGTGAATATTATATAAGTAGAGTCCCTTCCAGCTCTGAGAGTCACTTACTGCATTTATTACCCACGCCACTAAAGAAAGGCTTGTTTTCTTGGTGTTCCCTATAATTACTGGCTCACTTCTTTTTAATTTTTTATTTTGAAATAATTATAGATGTACAGGAAGTTGCAAAAATAGTGTAGAGAGGTCCTCCATACCTTTCACCTAGTTTCCACCAATTGTTACACTGTATGTAACTATGGTAGGATGTATGTGTATTGTTCTGTGCCATTTTATCATATGATTCATGTAACCAAAACCACTAAAAAGATATAACTATTACATCGCCACAAGGACTTCACTCATGCTACCCCATGATGGTCACAACTAACCTCCCCACCACCATCTCTAGCAAGCGCTTATTAGTTCTCTATCTCTATTATTTTCAGTCATTTGGAAAATGTTATAACTGGAATTACATAGTATGTAATCTTTTCGTATTTGCCTTTATTCAGTGTTATGGAGGAACAACAGGCTCATCTCTATAAGACATATATTTAGTGTGGTAGTTAGATTTAGTTGTCCACTTGGCCAGGTGAAGGCACCTAGTTCTGTTGCTGTGGACATGAGCCAATGGTACACGAGCCTCATCTGTTGCTGATTACACCTGCAGTTGGCTAGGAGGCGTGCCTGCTGCGATGAATGACGTTTGACTTAATTGTTTGGTGCTTAAATGACAGATCTTAACATAGCACAGCCCAAGCAGCTCAGTATACCTCATCTCAGCACTCACAGCTCAGCCCAGGCCTTTGGAGATGCAGAAAGGAATTACCCTGGGGAAAGTTGTTGGAACCCAGAGGCCTGGAGGGAAGGCCAGCAGAGACCATCCTGTCCCTTCCCACGTAAGAAAGAACCTCAGTGGAAAGTCAGCTGCCTTTCCTCTGAAGAACTAACAAAATAAATCCCCTTTTATTAAAAGCAATCTGTCTCTGATGTGTTGCATTCTGGCAGAGACCAAACTAGAACATTTAGAAATTGATTAATTATTCAATACCAAGGTTTATATAGCTATATACATTATGTGTGCATATGTTATATGTGTGTGTGTGTTCTAAAGATGAGGAAACTTACTTTGGGGAAATGTTTTTAATCTTTATACCCTCAGCCTTAAAATAGTTTATTTCCTAGAACACTTGCTGATTCCAACCCATTACCCACTTATCTAAAAATACACTGGGGGAGCAGGGAAGAGTTGGCATTTTAAGCAGTATGAAAGAGTATCGGTAACTAGGAAACAAACATTTAATTAGAACACTATTAAAAATTCCAAATGATCATAAAATGATGATACCACGAATCCATAAATGCAATGCTTCTAAAACACAAAGACAAATGATGGCGACTTTACAAATACAGTCTCAGGTTTGGAGATGAAATACACAATTCAGCTCTTGCTTCCATCCTCAAGACGGGCTTGTACTAAGGTGCTGCAGAAATAGTTTCTCCAAAAGACAGCAATGAAGATCAAGGGAACTTTAAATAATAGCTTTTTTAAGGCTCTACTGCATTTACCCTCACCGTGACCCAGTTGAAGTTGACAGCAGAGATAAACAGTTTGCTAAACTCTACAAAGAAATGTACAGAAGATTTTAAAAAATCAGCCTACTCTACACCAAAATAAACATGCTGGGCATGAATCCAAGAAAACCCACTTAGATTATTATAAAGACTGCTGCAAACATTTTTTGTTTGTAATGAGGGACATAATTGTCTGGTACATGGAAAGCAACTTTCCACTCAAAGCCCACAAAGTGAGCAGATCCAATGGAAATGATGAGGACATGTGATGGGCAGACAGAAATTATTTATGAGACACAGGAACCGGGGGTTGATATCCATCAGTAGTGGTGCAGATAGGAAATACTCAACTACAATATTAGACCTCAAATAAAGTCAATCAGAAATGCACTTCACTCAAACCAGGAATTCCAGTAATCAGCCCCAATTCAGAAGCCACATAAAACCCCTCGCTCAAAAAAGTTCTTAAGTAAATGTTGGGCAAAAATTAGCTTTAAGAACACTGGGATTTTGTTGGATTATTTTGCAATCACTGAGCTCATCACAATGACATTGCCACAAGGTACTTCATGCTTTCTTCCAACATGTGGTGTCACCTTATCAAGGTCCACACACATAATTGCATGGGGTATGGAAGTATCCCCAAGAACTATAGCAAAACCCAGGGGAAACTTGGGGGAACTTGAGAGCAGTACCTTCATTATCCAATGAACCATATACTTGGTTCCCCAAAAATGTAGTACCCATTTATGTAGATCTCTGTGCAAGGTGTGGGGCTGAGGCGTGGACAGAGAAAATCCCCTGCCCTAGTAAGGTGCTGGTATTGGTAGGTGAAAAATCTGTGCACTAAAAAGTAGAAAGGATGAGAAGATAAATTTACATAAATGGATTTCAGTGAATCCTGAGATAAACCGATGCCTTGGTTCTTCAGTTTCACTCTCAATATGCTCACTTCTTCATGTTATATGAACATCATCTTTGCCACACTTTTACATTTGCATTGTGACATTAATGTCCACAATGGGACATTAATCATCATATCATCACAGAGTGGGAAGGTATTAAATGAGGCTAATAGGTCCATCCTTTGTGCTTCATCAAAGGTGTCAACCCCACTCAAAACTCAGAAAAGGATACTATGAAGAACACTGGGCTCATCTTACAACTCATACTGCAATAGCCTCATTGCAGCCCTCTCTGCCAGTTTCCTGGAGTTTTCCCACAATGACCTCTGTTTGGGCTCACATAAGACTCATTCTGTCCCTAACCCAGCCCATTTCGGGTCAGCCTCTTCCTTTGTATGAAATTCACAGACATGAAGGAAGCAGCAACATGGCTAGTTATAGCCCAGGAGGCAGAACTAAAGCCCTTGTACTCAATTCCAAAACAGGCCTAGCCTATGTTTAAGAACAAAAGTTGAGTCACAGCCAGCTTCACATGCAACAATAATCTAGAGGAAGATCATTTTATTCTGAGCTCCTATTCTTCATGAGTCAAATTCAATGTTCAGATCCTAAATGATGGTGATTTATCAGAGTTCTACATCTGTGCATAAGATTTCTGAAATGCTTTCTAGGTGAAAAGAAGATGCTTACATGTCACATAGCAAGTAATTTATAATTTAAATAACTGAAATTTACTGGATAATAAAAAGCTGACCTTTATTATGCAACCAAACAAATTATGTAACCAAATGGAGTGGATAATGGCAAAAATCTTGCCTGAGATGAAGAAATATCAGTGTGTATACATGACTACCAACTTAGAAAATTGAAATGGAAATTCCCATCACATCAGAAATTGGGGGAAAATGCATATATATAATCTACTTAATAACTTCTCAGTAGCTAAGTCTGTTTTTATCTTCCATAAAATGGGATAAACAGAACCAAGACCATAGTTAAGCATTTCAGCAAATTTGTCATGTTTGTTCCTTTTCTGTTTGGTTTTTGGTTTTTTTGTTTTTAATTTCACCCTTGTGGCATGTCAACATTGAAGCCGTTGGCCTTATTGAAATGGCAATGTCTTCCTCTTTCTGCTGCTTCTTAAATGCAAACGCAATAACAGAACATAAAACAGTACTGGAATCCACCAGGTGATAAGGCTGAGAAAAACAAATGCTGACCATCTGTTGCAACAGAACAGCCCAACCTTGTCCGGAACTGGGTTTGGGCTCCCAGGCTCCAGGAACAAGTGGGGCAATGAGTACCTGCTGTTGCTGTGAGAGGTGTGCCCAAGAGAGCAGCATCAGCACTTGGCTGCAAGGCTCTGCCATATGTAGCTGCCAGAAACTAAAAACAGCTTTCCAAGGAAGAGGAAAGGCAGGAATTGCAGGACAGCAGAGGTGTACTAAATTGGCATCCACCTTCACACTGTAAGCAAGGATGTTACCAATATCAGCGTGGATGCGTGCACATTTCTGTGTTGATTTGAAGTTATTTAATTAGCAGAGGCCAAATGACCGAAGAGTAATAAGACTCTGCAGTCAAGGAATCAGGCTTGATAAAAATAAGAAAGTTGATACAAATGCAAACACTATTTATGTCATGAGCCCTATATCTCTTTAAGCATCGTCCATTCAGAACTTGCATTAATGGAAGCAACATCATGTGCTATTGCTACGTGATTGTTAGATGGGTAAAAATTTGTGGAATAGTGGAATTTTTTTTCTAGTCTATGCACTGCTACATCAATAAGTCACCATGACATGTGGGACAAATTCGTTCTGCAGCCTTATTTTGAGAATCAGTAGGATCATAGATAAAAATTTCTTAGGAGAAAAAATATACAACAAATCACAAATAATTTGTCAAGGTTTTTTCAAAGTTTTTTTATTAACAGTATATTAGTAATTTGCTATTGCAGAATTATTACTATATCATTTATTACTACATAGCTGAGAATGTCAGAATGTCACACACAGTAGATATTTTTAATTAAATATTATATTTAGGTCCTTATTGTGACTTAATAAGTAAAGTTCACAGGATTTTGTTAAATCAGCTCAACTAATAACCACCAGTTCCTCAAAAGCATTTCTCAATTTAAAGGTGATTAAATGGAAAGATTCAGAGAAATTATATAAGGAATTGGTGGTCTTGAATATATATGAACGCCCAAATAAGAAAGCAGTCATATTTGTATTCTTTCATACTTCTCCATGCTAAACAAAATATATAAGAAGGCACTCACTCCTTCATGATTCACAGTATGCCATATTATTTACAGCAAGAGCCTTACATCAACTTTACAAAAGCAGCCAATGATAGGAGTTCCCACAGAATCAGCAGAAGCAGCCAAGACAAAAGGCTTGGACAAGGTTTAAAATATCTCTCCCAGTAGATGCATTCTTGGAAAGTGTATGACTACAACCTTGGGGGTAATTCCCAGAGTTATCATGATTGATGGTGCTTTGGCATCTTATAACTATGACTATGCCTTGGCATTCCATAACTGTGCCCCAGCCCAGATATCTTCTGTTACACTAGCATTTCTCGAGATATAATACAGGCATAGAAAAAAAAAGATGTACATAAATGCCTGCATTTGAGGCCATAATTATTCTCTGTCTTTTCCCATCAAATTTCAATGTATTAGTAGCAATAATAGATGAATACTAAAGACCTGTTAAAGAACTAATCAGTGAACTTCAGATTCAATACCACAAAGTTATATACTTATAAAGCACAACAGGAAGTGGAAAAGTATGGACTTCCTCAACATACTTGTGTACCAGGAAGCCTTCATTAAAAGTTCATATTTAAACTTTCCTTCCATCACAGTGGTATATCACATTCCTATGAATTTAGATATGAAGCATTTATAGGAATGGAAAGACAAAGCAGAAAGAGGAGGGAAAAAAGGCAAAGGACGAGAATTAAAGAAACCATAGACATCAGAATAATAAAATAATTAAAAGTCCATCCTGTTTTTTTTAAAAAAAAGTGAATGAAGAGAAGACTGTAATTAAAATAACCAAGTCCTACCTTCCTTCAAGCCTTGCAATATAGTGGCCCTGATAAGCACTTTGAGCATGTCTTGTTAGATAGTTTCCTTCTGCTGTAGTCTTTGAGTTTGCCTGAGCTATTACTAGCAGTGCATTTGTATACTTCCAAGACCAACCTCAACATCTGTGTAGATAAACACCTTCCCTAGACTAATGGAGCCTTTGAGGAAGAAATAGAAGAAGAAACTTCTTCCTAAGACTTCAGTGGTTCTGGTCAGTGCAGAATAGACTGAATTTTTTCTTTTGGCCAAAACTTGAGCACAACAGATTGTGAAAGAATAAAATCTTAAATTATTCACAACCCAGAAGCCATTCTACCAATAACAGAACAATCACTTAATTGAACTGTAATAGCTAACCAGAGTGGATAAGATAAAATATAGCTACTCAGCTTTAAATTTATTAAAGATACAGAAATGCCCTCCATTTTTGAGGCTAATGCTTTATCCAGCAAAGTCATAGTAAAAATTTCCAAGAACTTACAAAGCCAAGGCAACTGCCGGGCTGGACAAAAGTCAAACTTCATTGAGGGCCTGAGAAGACCTAAATAAAAAGTGTAAGACAATATGAGAAAACACAAGGGGAGGACTCAAAACTGGGTGTTGACTGGCCTAGGAAATGTAGGTCAGGAAGGCAGATAAAATGGAAGTCAGACAAAGGAATAAGAAACTGAAGGAGAAAAGAAGGTGAGAGGTAGTAAAAGGATATCAAGGTAAAAATAAAAAAGTTTGAGAAGGAAGCAGATATGCAGAGGAATTTTGGGGGCATGGAGATACTGTATAGAGGAGAAGCAGCACCCTGGGAAAGGGAGTTGAACCTTCAGTGCTTGTGCATTCTTCTAGAAGTACAAAGTCAGTGCATAATGAGCCCCATAGGCACTGATAATGGAGAACAAAATAGAATGTGGTATTGGCTAACTGCAAAGTCCCCAATTTGCACTCCATGATCCTGCCTTGAGGCCACTCTCAAAACTAAACCCAATTTTAAAGAAAAGCCTATGGAGAAAAAAATCTTCTTCAGAGAAGAACATCATGCCTTCAATTAGGTAGGATCAGAGATAAGGGTCTTTCTTCCAGGCTCTGTCCAGCTCCCCAATGGCGCCTACACAAGCTTTCTGTGAAATGCAAAGATGTTCTGAATACCTCTGTCAAATGTGTGCATGGCTATTTTGCTCACAACTTAATTTACTTATATCTTAGATGTTTTGCCTGGGACATAGGAAATTCAACATGAATGCACTTCAGAAGAGGGTATACAGTAGTTTTGAGAATATATACTTAGGAGTTGGACAGATAATCAGATGGTCCCCGGCTATGGCACTTCCTGTCTGCGTGCCTCTGGCAAGCTGCAGCTTTCCAGGTCTCTATTCTCTCGGGTCAAAAATGCCTACCTAGCAGGTGACTGTGAGAATTACTAAGGCATATAAAAATAAAAAGCCCCACTCATGATGCACACCTATTAGATGACAGCTACTATTATTGTGTGATTTCATGTATTTAATGTAAGAATATGAAATATATTTTCTATAATAGCATATTACAATGTAAAAGCATATTAAAAATCAGTCAAGAGGAAGACTACTCCAATCAAGATGGCAAAGTGAGACGCTTCAGCTGCTCCCTGCCCCCACCCATAGAAGCGTTGAACCACCAGCAAGATCTGGCAGAAACATGTTTTGCAAGGCTCCAGAAAACAGTTTAAAAACTGCAGTAATAGGGCAAGCAACAAGTCAGAAAAAAGGCTACTTAAAAGTGATGGGATCTTGTGGCAACCTGGCTGGCCTCTCTACCACCCCTGGCCTTGGTTCCAGAGAGAGCAGAGTAATCTTAATGCACATACTAGAGGCATGTATATCTGGTCCAATCGGTTTGGTCATAGTCAGGAGTTGCTATTCCAGAACTTTTCCTGCATGTATAAGGAAGTTCGTAGAGCTGTTCTATAGACTACTGTGGGAAAGCAGTCAAATGGATGCCTGGGGTAAACAATTTCTGGCTGTAGGACATTCAGTGCAGTGCCCAGAATTGTGAGGAAACTGTTTCATATCTGTGTAAATGGGAGAATTCATAAGGCAAAACTCACATACCTAACACAAGATACATGTGCAGAAATGACCAGGAAAGCCCCTGTGCCAGTATGTACCTTAGAAAAGCCATGTGGGAGCAAAGGTTTCTTCTAATCCTTATTCAGTTCTATAGGTTGGAAACTTGATTAGGTCATCTCCATGGCGACTTGATTAGGTTATCTCCATGGAGATGTGTCTTAATCAATTGTGGGTATTAAACTTGATTAGATGAAGACATGTTTCCACCCATTCTATGTGGGTTTTGATTAGTTTATTAGAGTCCTATAAAAGATGAGACATTTCAGAGAGAGTTCTTTTTAAGAACAAGGAGAAAGCCACAGAGCCATGATAGAAGTATGAGAGAACCACAGAGTCCACCAGCCTTTGGAGATGAAGAAGGAAAACACCTCCCAGTGAGCTTCATGAAGCAAGAGGCCTGGGGAGAAAGTTAGCAGATGCTGCCCCATGTTCTCCACGTGCCCTTTCAGCTGGGGGAGAAACATTGAATGTCATCGGCCTTCTTGAACCAAGGTATCTTTCCCTGGATGCCTTAGATTGGAAATTTCTATAGACTTGTTTTAATTTGGACAATTTCACAGTTTTAGAACTGTAAACTAAGGACTTATTAAATTCCACTTTTTCCAAGTTGTTCTGTTTCTGGTATATTATATTCCAGCAGCTAGCAAACTAGAACAGCCCCTATACTTTAGTCTGGAGTTATTCTTGAAATTCATTATATGGACAATCTCTGAAAGAGAGTACTCACACAGATCAATATGCAAAGACTGGAAAAGATTTGGTGGGCTCCTGGCATTCAAGGAAAGCCCTGCCATAACACTAGCTGGATATAAGCTTAAGGAACAGATGCTTCAGAATCTAAAAACAAATGATAACACATTAAAATATCAAAATATCCATGTTGCAACAAATGATTATAAAGCATACAAACAAGAAGCAATGGCCCAGGCAAAGGAGAAGATTAAAATACTAGAAAACATCAGTGAGGAGGATCAGACGTAGGATATTCCAGACAAAATATTTTTTAAAAGGTCTCAAATTTTCTCAAAGAGCCAAAGGAAAATATAGGCAAAAAACTAAGGGAAATGAGGAAAATGACAGATAAACACGATGAGAATGTTAATAGAAAGACTGAGATTATGAAAAGGAACCAAACAGAGTTGAAGACCACAGTAATAGAAACTAAAAATTCCCTTGAGGGGTCAACAGCACATTAAAGCGAGCAGAAGAATCAATGAACTTGAAGATAAGACAACTGAACTTATTTAGTCCGAGGAGCAGAAAGAGGAAAGAATGAAGAAAAGTGAACAGAGCCTGAGGAACCTGTGGAATACTGCCAAGCATACCAATGTACCCACTGTGGGAATTCCAGAAGGAGAATGCACTGATTTGAAAGTATTATGTACCCCAGAAAAGTCGTGTTTTAATGCAGATCCAAACTTGTGGGAGAAGCCATTTCTCTTAATCTTGATTCAATATTGTAGGGCAGAATTTTTTTATCAGATTGTCTCCACGGAGATGTTATGCACCCAATTGTGGGTGTGACCTTTTGATTAAATGGAGATACAATTCCACCCATTCCAGGTGGCTCGTGATTACTGGAATCTTTTAAAAGAGGAAAGATTTTGGAGAGAGCTGACAGAAAGAGACAGAGAGCTGACACAGATGGTGACACTTGAAGAACAGAGGCATGGATGTTTGGAGATGCTTAGAGCTCAGCAGACAACTCCATGAGATGTTAAGTAAGCCAGAACCTGAAGAGAGCCAAGGAAAGCCAAGAGATAAAAGACAGCTCTGGAGAAGTAAAGTGAGGAACCCCCACAGGAACAGAGGCTTAAAGCATGGAGCCCAGGAGCAAGGGACCAGCAGATGCCAGCCACCTGACTACCCAGCTGACAGAGGTGCTCCTGACCATCAACCTTCCTTGAATTAAGGTATCTTTCCATGGATGCCTTACTTCGGACATTTTTATAGACTTAGAACTGTAAGCTTGTAACTTATTAAATTCCCCTTTTTAAAAAGCCATTCTAGTTCTGGCATATCACATTCCAGCAGCTTACAACCTAATACAGAGAAGAAAGAAAGAAGCAAAAAAAAATATTTAAAGAAATAATGTCTGAAGCCTTCCCCAAAATAAGGAAAAACATGTATATACACATCCAAGATGCCCAATGAACTTCAAGTAGATAACCCAAACAGACCCACACCACGACATACTATAATCAAACTATCAAACGCCAAAGATAGAAAATTCTGAAAGCCTCAAGAGAGATGGAACCTGTCACCTACAAAGGAGCATCATTAAGATTAAGTGCCAATTTCTCATTGGCAATCATGGAGGCAAGAAGGCAGTGGGATGACATGTTTAAAGTGCTGAATAGAAAAAATTTCCAACCAAGAATTCTATGTCTGGCAAACTGTTGTTCAATAATGAGAGAGAGATTAAAACATTAGCAGGTATAGATGTGGCCTCAGTCTCTCTAAGCCCAACTCTGCAAGTTAAATCATTATCTCCCCCCGATATGGGACATGACATCCAGGGGTGAAAGTCTCCCTAGTGATATGGGAGATGAATCCCTGGGATGAATCCAGACCTGGCACCTTGGGATCAACAATTCCATCCTGATCAAAAGGGGGAAGAGAAGTGTAATTAATAAAGTGTCAGTGGAAGAGACAGTTTAAATAGAGTCGAGAGGCTACTCTGGAGGTTGGTAGGTTGCTCTTATGCAAGCTTCAGGTAGAACTTGCTACCTATCATAACCTGCCAATCCCCAACCAGGACCATTCCAGCCAATCCTAAAGAACACACCTAGGGCAATATATAAGATTCCACAAGAGTTCCAGGCACTAGAGTAACTTTCCAAAAATCTAAAACCTCCAGATGGGTCCCTAGACCAGATAAATCCTGAAACCTAGCCCAGCCTCTCCAGAACATCAGATAATTCCATCTCTCTACCCCATATTACTGACAGACCCTTCCAATATGAAAAATTTAGACTTGCCATAGCCCAAACACCCCTAAAGAGAGGGATGGAAACATCAAAGGTGATGGTGGAGTTATACAGAGAAGATAGGATTTAACAAATGAATATGAATGCTGAATCATTGAATTGTATCTCTTTTAGTCTACAGTATTTTAGAGCAGCTAGAAGTAAAAACCTAAAATTGTGAAATTGTAACCCATGTCAAATTCTGAAATATGCTCTACAACTAATTGTCGTGCTGTGCTTTGAAATGTTCAGCTTTTTTGTATATATGTTATTTTTCACAAAAAAAGGAAAAAAGTAGATTGTGATGATAAAAAATATTTACGCCCTCTAGCCTCCTGTATTCTGGAACAGCTAGAAGGAAAAATATGAGAGGATCATATGGTAGCCCATGACAAACTCTGAGATCTGTCCTGTAACTACTTGATGAAGAGTGCTTTGAAAACTATTGCTTTTTTTCTTTGCTTTGTACATATTTTATACTATACAATAAAAAAGTTAAAAAAATCAATAATAAAAAATTAGCAGGTAAACAAAAGCTAAGAGAGTCACCATTAGACTGGTCCTATAAGAAATGCTGAAGTGAGTTCTGTAGGTTGGAAGGAAAGGGCAATAGACGAGATCAAAGTTGCATGAGAAAGAAAGATCTCCTGTAAGGGTAAAAACAAGGGTACATATAAATATCAGTACTATTGTATTTCAGTTTGTAATTCTACTTTTTACCCCCTACAGGATCTAAAAAGCAAATACATAAAATGAAAACAGAAATCATTGGTTTGAGACTCGTAATGTATAATATACAATTGTGACAAGAACTACATAAAGTTGGGGAATTGGAGGGATATAGGAACACAGTTTGCGTATACTATTGAAGTTAAGTTGGTATCAAAGCAAATGAGATTGCTAGCATTAGGATGTTAAATTTAAGCCCCATGGTAAGTACATAGAAAATATTGGAGAATATGCAACCTTTTAGGGACAGATAGTAGAATACAGGTTGCTAGAGTCAGGGGGCCAGGGCTCTGGGCGGTTAATGCAAAAATGAGGTTAGGTTTCTTTTTGGGGTGAAAGGAAAGCTCTAGTAATGGAAGGAAGTAAAGAGACAGCAATATTGTGAATGTGACTAATCCCACTAATGGAATGCCAGGAAGGGGTTGGGATAGGAAGTTTTTTTTCCCCCACAGGGAAAAAAAAAAAAGGATAAACTAAAAAGATAATGACAACTAAATGCAATACATGACACTGGATGGGATCTAAGAAAGGAGGAGAAAAGTTTCCAAAAGCCATTATTGGATACTGGGGGAAAAAAATGGAATGTAGAATGTAAGCTTTATATCAATGTTGAATTTCTTGAACTTTATACTTAAGGTGATTACATAAATGAATATCCTTGCTAACAGAAAATGTACATGGAGGTATTGCATGTTCAAGGCTTACAATGTGTGAAAACTGCTCTCTTCAAACATAGAAGAGAGAGGCAGGGCAAGCCAGTGTCACATGATGTGAAGAGACTCTACCATCCCTATTCCTAGCTTTGAAGTTGGAAGGGGGCCATGAGCCAAGGAAAGCAGGCAGCCTTAGAACTTGGAAAAGACAAGGAAACCGATTCTCCTTAACCCCCTCCAGAAGGAACACACCCTTGACGACACCTTGATTTTAGCCTTGCAAGATCCTTTACAGATTTCTGACCGTCAGAACTGTAGGATAATAAATTGGGGTTGTTTTAAACCACCACATTTGTGGTAATTAATTACAACAGCAATAGGAAACTAATTCACAGGATTTTTCATTACCTTCTTTCACTCTGAAGCAGCAGGAATGCTTCACCCAAATGGGCTATGCCAACAGATACAAAATGGCCTTTAAATAATTGGGTTAAATGCAAACAAAAATCTCTTCAGATTCGAACAGCACTTTCCTAATTAAATTTGAACTTTAAATTTGTATATCTTTCTCAAAAATAGTTTTACGTGTTCACAAAATCTGTGCAGATAGATTTGAGTGGTCCCTGTGTAGGAAGCAGCTCAAAGAATTCATAAAGGACCTGCGTTACAGCTCATTTGCTCAGGGGACAAGTAGGTGACAATCACATTGCTCTCTCATCCTCCACTCCCTCTCAGGCAAATGGACCCAGCCACAACATGATGTGATTACGAGCCAGTCTTTCAGAAAGGACACTAGATCACATCTAGACTCTAGACCATCTCTGGTCTACACAACTTAAGTAGCACTGATGGGCTACAGGAAAACAAAATTCTGCACTCTTTGATCTTGTAATATATTACCACAAATAGTAGGGATTAAAGCTGAATCAAGATAAATCAGGTTGGGCAGTGCTATGGTGGTTCAATGGCAGAGTTCTCACCTGCCATGCCGGAGACCTGGGTTTGATTCCTGGTGCCTGACCATGCAAAAAAAGATAAATCATGTATCTCTTCTAGGAGTCAGGAACAACATATATTAAGCACCACTGAGAGTAAAGCAAGGTGCCAGATATTGTCAGAGGTTAGTAAAACAAAACAAAACAGACTTGTTTTGAAGCGCTTAACCTGTCCTATTGTTTCCATTTACTTGTTTTCTTTTTGGATTTAAATAATTTATTAAGTGGAACAAAATTATAGCCTGCTACATTAAAAAATAAACAATACATAAATAAATAAGATACAGCTTATTACATCCAGGACTTAGAACCAGCTTTATCTCACTGGCTAGGTCCCCACAGTGAGAAAATCTCCAAAGAGCAGCAAACATTTTAAAGCTATTACAATTTAGTGTCTGCCAAGGGAAAGTGATGGCTTGGAGCAAATATGAAGATTATGACCCAAGACTCAATAACCATTTATTTATCTAAAAACATTTCTCAGTCCACAGACAGTCAACATTTATTAAATTTTCCAAAGAGGGTTATAATTGAGTAGAAGAAGAAAAACACATATAAATACTTTTAGAACACAAACAACAGAAACCTATAAATAAAATAGCACATAACATAGAAGGCTCCTCTTTTATGTCATAGCTTAGATTGGTGTTTTCCAAAATGTATTCTGTGAAACACTAGACCAATAAGACACTCTTCAGGGGAACGAAAACTTTTCCTTCATCAAATAAGTTTAAGAAATAAAGAACTACAATATATTAGATTATATTAAAGACTTTGAAAAGTACTAGGGCAATGTTTACTCTTAAATTTATTTAACCACAGAACTCTTCACACCTGGTCTTCTGGTCTTCACACCTGTGGTGGTAAAGTTTTATGTGTCAACTTGGCTAGGCTGCTGTACCAGTTACTCAATTAGACACTATATCTAAATGTTGCTGTGGAGGTATTCTGTAGACGTGATTGACTTCTACAATCAGTTGGCTTTAAAAGAGATTATCCTCAATAATCTAGGTGGGCTTCATGCAATCAGTTGAAGACCTTATAGGGCAAAACCGAGGCTGCCCTAAGAAAGAAGAAATTCTGTGGTATCTTCCCTGATACCTATGCACTGTGGTAACAGCTCCTACCCAAGAGTTTCCAGGCTGCCAGGTTGTCTATAGATTTTGGACTTGCCAGCACCATGATCATATAATCCAATTCCTCAAAACAAATCTTTACCATATGCTCTACTGGTTCTATATAACATCTCAAGAAACAAAGGTTTCATGTAACTTTCTTCCTTAAGAAAATACAGTGAATTCCCATCTTCCACTGCAGTAAAAGCCCATCTTCTACAGCATAAGTACAATCAGATACTAGGAACGATTGGAAGGCGTATAATAAGATAGTGTTAATTTAAGAGATGTTATTTCTAGCTATTGTTAGATATTGTTAGTTGCTCCTCAACATCCTTTCTATCAACACACCACAGACACATATTCACACCTTGCCGGCAAAGTGGGGGGCTGCCTCCACCAAAGTTCTAAATGTAAGCCCTGACTAGTAGAAACCAAATACCATGATCTCATCCCCTTTGTCTCTGTGGTTTGTTCAATTATGGTGGTAATGCAGGCATAAATCAATTAGTGCACAGACATCTCCTGACCATGCTAATTGGTTCTAGTTTATTAAATGATGGAAATGAAGCTCACTCCTGTCCTGGATGATAATGGTTGCTTGCCAATATTGGGACTCAAACAGCTGTGTTTTGCTATCATGAGAGAAGCTGGTTTGGCAAATCTATGAAGGCAAAGTAGAAAGAAATGCAGAGAAATAACTGTGTAGTCCAAGTAAAACCATGTACAACACCTGAAAACCTCTGGGACTTTAGTTATTTAAGACTAACAAATAATTTTCATTGTTTAAGGCAATTTTGGTTGGGTTTCTGTTGGTGCTTAAATATATATTTGTTGAATTGTGCTTGTATATACAGGCATTCCAATATAATGATATAAAGGAACACAGAAGAGGTGAAAACTGGGGATGTAAGAACATATAAAGCCATGCTTGTGGAGAGATAGATTGGGCCAGGGCAGCAGAAGAGAGAGGAAAAAAGAATTCTGTTAAGTGGATAGGAGTTGAATACATGTTTTGGGTTCCCCAACTGATGTGAGTGTATATAAGCGTGTGTATGTGTGGCTGAATCTCAAAGTAACAGTGCTCTTTAAATATTTTTAAGAATTTGATGAAAGCTATGGTCATGTTCCTCAGAAAAATGCTTACACACATAAAAGTTAGATTTCAATTTCAGGGACTTCATGTAGCCATAAAACTCAGGCACAGAAGTCTATAGACGGATATTAAGAATCCCTATTCTATATAGAGCAAGAAAAACTGCCAATCATGATGTTTTTTATAAATAGATACAGAAGAATAAAGCTAAAAGCGGGCTTTGGATGAACAGGTGTTATACACATTGCAGTCACTTGTGATAAGCATTTACTCCTGAGGCTGATGACACTGTTTACGTGGCTATGATATACACACCAAACAGTTTTGGTAAGTTTTATTTATAATAGTAAACTTTATCCATGAATGCTCAGCATGCCATGGCATACCTAATATGGCCCTATATTTTCAATCTAAAAAAGTTAAGGGGACCTTTATATCAACAGATTCACAGGGAGTTGAGAGGATTTGAAAATGGGAACAGAGAAACAACTTGGGAGGTAAAAGTCAAATAGAACTCAACTGTCTCTTTCTAATGGAATTATGAGGATAAAACCAGATTGAAGGGGCCAAAGAAGTTGGTTAAGAGAAGTAAGGTAATGGCAGTGCTGGCTCATGACACAGAAGGTAGGACAAGAAAGAAAGAAAAGATAGGACATTAACCGTGATCGCATACATTCATCAAGGCTTAGATGGAGGCACGTGAACAAAAGAAATAGGACAATGTTAGTAATTTCACTTCTGTTGTTTCTGCCAACATTTAAAATAATTTCTCTTATCAGTTAAAGGAATTTAAAACCTTACTTACCAGCCTATCACTGTACTGAGAAAAAAATTATTGAGTTAAGGAGAAAAGACAAAAATATTTATTCAATGCAAACCAGGTACCAAAAACATTAAGTGAAATTAAGAATAAATACACTATATACTTCTCTTATAAATAATCTATGGGATCAATTGTGACCCAATTATCAGAAAATAACCCTGGTCTATATGAGCAAGCACCATAAAACATCTCCACGTGACTTTTCCAAATCTTAAGTTCTGCTAAATATTGGAGTAATGTATTAGTCAATCTATCTGCTCAAATATTTAGTTATCCCAGAGCCAAGAAGAACAAATGAAAGGAGATTTATTTTATGATATATTTTATTTTAGGCAGGCTTTTATGCTTGGTGGGATCCTTGCAAATTTGACTAGGATTCTTCAGAGTTATATGAGGAGACTCTCAGTCTCCAAATCATTACCAGACAG
>PVIY010034636.1:0-26974 GCA_004026745.1 Myrmecophaga tridactyla
GAATACATAGGAATTCAAAAACTCCAGTCAAGCAAAAGGCACCATAAGTACAGTTCTATCTCCAAAAATATTTCAAATTTCCGACTTTTTCTTTTTAACAATGTCAACAACTTTATTTTCATATAAATGATGGACAGGAATCAAGATTTTTAAAGTCAAAAGCAATTATATGTTGGAAAAAATGACAAGAAAGGACAAGGCTATTTGGCAAAAGGGTTACGCGCATTCCAAGTGTTCCCAAAAAGAATATGTGCAAAACCATGGGCCTATTCACTTTTCTCCTAAAAATAAATATACATCCATAAAAAGCTATTGTCATGAAACCTTTACCAGACTGATATTTGATATTCTATATTCCAGCTGGGACTGTTTCCCAAATCTCCACACTGTTAAAATCCAGTGGCCGTGCCTCTGAGCAGTGCCCTAGAGCTTGGTCTACTCACACAGAAAACGCTGAAGACTGATCTTACAGAAGGTTTTTCTGGAGGAGTCTCTTGTCATTGTAAGTCCCCTCCACCCCCAACAGCACATCCACCACATCCCATGACCTCAAAGATCTGTAAGCTTAGAAACAATTCCCAAACCCATAAAGCAAATCTAGGGCCCACTGAATTGCAAATTTCCGACTCTTAATAAACATCCAGAGACAGCAAAATTGCCTTTATAGGTTAATGATAATGAGGGTCTCGCCCCTCCACATGCTAAGACAGACCACAAAGCTGCTTGAAGACAGCGTGTTGTTGGTACCAACCAATGGAATGAAATCAAGGCATTAGTAGGAGCATGAGTGGATTAGAAAAACAGTGTCCATGGAAGAAAAGTGAGAAATATGACAACATTTATAACATAATGAATTTACATAAATTAAATATAGTTATTATGATATGGTCAAATAAAATACATATTGGGCAGTGCAATGGTGGCTCAGTGGCAGAGTTCTCGCCTGCCATGTTAGGGACCCGGGTTCGATTCCTGGAGCCTGCCCATGCAAAAAAAAAAAAAAAAAAAACCCCACATATTAACCTCAATGAAATAGTTGCCTTCCTGCAGGAAGAAAGTGGAGGATGTATATGTACACATAGGGAAATAGCAATCAATTAAAAAAGCAATAGAGGGGACATACAGACATCCCCCTATACCTGAGGTTGATTTTTCCCCTCCCTACCTTTTTCTTAGCTTCACTGCCACCCCTAGTCCAAGTTATTATCTTATCTCAACTATGCATTAGCCTAACTGGTCTCCTTGCTTCCATTTTGGCCTTCTTACCAGTCATTCTCTACAGGACGGGAGGAGTGATATTCTAAAGATATAAAGTAAATTACATAAATGCTGATTAAAACACTTCCAAAGGGGTGGGGTGCAAGGGTGGTTCAGTGGTAGAATTCTCGTCTACCACGCAGGAGACCTGGGTTTGATTCTCAGCCCATGCACTTCCCCAAAACAAATAAGCAAGCCAACAAACAAAGTAAAACAGACAGACAAACAGAAAATTCAACACATGGTGCTGCAATAACAGGACACTCACACGAAGAAATAATGAAACGTGACCCCGGGTATATAGCACACGAAACAGAAGACAAAACAACAGCAGCAACAACAACAAAAACCCTTCCATGGCATCTTGTTGCTCTTATTTCTTGCTGTGGCTCTGAATGCTCCTAGGTGGTCTGGTTCCTCCCATTTGTTCTACTTCCTTCACACACCCGTGCCAGCTCCACTGGCTCTCGGGTCCCCTGAACATGTGAAGTTGTTTCCCACTTGAAAAATATTAAGCATAAATCTGACAAGAAAGGAACTTCACCCCAAACTAGATAACATTTGTAGCCTTAGTGGTGGCCATGGATCTCTGGTGGCGTGAGGGCCACTGCTGCGAGGCTGCATCTCCCAGTGCGGGAAGAACGACGCAAATGTCATCTGATCTGGGATCTCCAGAGTCTCTGACGTGACTCCACTGCTGTTTGCTGGTGGAGGTGGGGGACCCAGTAGAATAAGTGACTAGTTAAGTACTTCTCCAGATCTATTATTTATATGAAAACTGAGGCCCAGAGACGCTCAGAAGCCAAAATTTAACTTCTTCTGTAATTTCTCTTTGTATTTTGTGGCTCTGAATGCTCCTATGTGGTCTGGTTCCTCCCGTTTTTTGAGCCATATTTCCTGTTCTCTTTCTTTATCTTTATAATAAGATGTTAAAGGCCGGCTGAGTGCTTTGCATTCTGAAAGCACTTGTATACACAGCTCAAAATGTCTCAGCTTCTTGAAGTTGCTGTAAAAACTTGTGGTCCCAGGTTTCAATTAATGATAGGTTTCGTTTGCCTTCTCCAGACTCTCTCTCTTACTTTGTGACTGCCGGGAAACTTTCAGACACTGGATTTGCTCAAAATCACTGGTTGCCTGAGTCAGAATGACATTTTCATGGTCTCAAACCTGATTGAGTGGTATGGCGCAGTGGTTAGGGGCCTGGACTGTGAAGTTGAGCCTCAACCCCCGGTTCTGCTACATATCAGCTGCATGAACTTGGGTAAGTCAACCACTCTAAGCCCGAGTTTCTCCATCTGTACAATGCGAAGCACGATCTTTCCTGCTCCATATGGTTTGTTGGGAAAAAACAATGAGATAAAGGGCTTAGCATAGCGTCTGGTGCACCCTTTGGGTGGGACCCTATAAGTGGTGGACCCGCAGTAAGGTAATATCAGCAACCCAAGGATGTGATCTCTGTCCTGAGGAGCCCCAAACCTAATGGTTCAGCATGACCATGTCACATACGAGGTGAGAGGTGTAACAATGAGCCACACAGAGAGCATGGCCAGCTAGGGCTGGGAAGGTCAGGAATATCTGGAATAATGGAAACTTGAACTTGCCCTTGAAGGCAGGGTAGGAATCCAGAAATAAGGAGTAGGGGAAGGGCATTTTCCCCAGAGGGAACAGTATGAGCGAAGGTCTGAAGACTCTGAAAGGAGATGGTAGAGAGGCCCGAATACTCAGAGAAAGAATTATGATCTTTCTTTCATTGGTAGTGGTGACTCATGGAAGGGGTTTGAGCTAAGTATTTAAGAAAGAGCAAATCCTACTCCTGTGGGTAGGACAGATTACCATGAGGGTTACGTGGTTTGAGGGAGCTGGGAGGCAGGTGTACCTCCTCATCTGGCCCAGTGTGCCTCCAGCAAGAGCCAGTCCTTTGGGCAAGCCACAGCCTGCAAAAGCCCCTGATAAATACCTTTCCTTCTTAGCCTGAGAGCAATGCCTGCTGGGATCTAGTCCTTTTCAAATACCTTATAGTGTCCCCATGCAGTGCAGACTTGGCCTCCGATTGCCAGTGGTCACTCTGGGCCCCGAGGAGATGGGGATCAGGAAAGTAATCTGCATTGGAGGAGGATTCAGGGCCTGTAAATGTCAGTGGGAGGCCAGGGTTGCAGGCTTCATTCATTTCTTCACCTTTCCTCCAACCAGCCTCTGCCAGACCGAAGCACAGTCCTTGCTCCATCATGTTTAGGTGTAACTGAGCACACAACCCTGCAGTATTGCTTTCTGACCAGCTGCTTTGCAGGGGCGGAAGGGCCTTTTGCTGGATGTGAGGCTGGATGTTGACAGAGCTGAGCTGGGCAGGAGTCACTTGGCTTTGGGGCCTCCGTAGTGCCAGGTGCCAGCAGCAGATGCAGTCATCAGAAGGTGGGAGAGGATGTGTGCCAAAGCTGGGCTCTGACTCTGCAGAAACCCTTTTTGAGAATATTTCCTGACTGCAAGTGTGGGATTCTTCAGTTAGGAAATATTATCTCCTGGGAATTAGAGGTTTACCAAGGAGTGAATAAAATGGGATGAAATATGAAAATCTGAACTTGTGAAGTTTTATTTCTTGTTTTTGTCTCTGTAATCCTTTCTTCCCCCAAACCAGTTCCTGGTCTCTGCTGCCCCAAAGAAGAAGGCCATCTCAAAATACAAAGAGAAATTACAGACGAAGTTAAATTTTGGCTTCTGAGCGTCTCTGGGCCTCAGTTTTCATATAAATAATAGATCTGGAGAAGTTCTTAACTAGTCATTTATTCTACTGGGTCCCCCACCTCCACCAGCAAACAGCAGTGGAGTCACAGTCAGAGACTCTGGAGATCCCAGATCAGATGACATTTGCGTCGTTCTTCCCGCACTGGGAGATGCAGCCTCGCAGCAGTGGCCCTCACTCCACCAGAGGGCTGAGGGAGGAGGTCTGCACGGCCAAGAGTGTCTTGGGAGACAGCTGATCCCTTTCTAGTTTCATACAAATGGAATCATACAGGGTTCAGTCTTTTGTGTCTGGCTTTTTACACTTCCCTTAGATTTTTGAGATTTGTCTGTGTTGTTTGTATCAGGATTTCATTCTTTTTCATTGCTGTGTAGTCAGTCGCCCATTGTGTAAACATCAGGATTTGTTTATTCCTTCACCTGTTGGTGGAATTTGGGTGGTTTCTAGATTGGAGCTGTTCTGAATAAAGCTGCTATGAACATTCTTTCTACATCTTTCTGTGGATCTCTGTTTTCATTTCTCCTGGGTAGATACCTAGGACTGGAAAGCCTGGGTCCGGGTTGATTCTTGATAAAGTGATGTAGAGTCGAGTGTGATACCATATCTGGGCTCATCTGATAATGCCAGCCTCCCGGACAGAGCCTCCTCTCCTCAATACTGCCCCCCCCCTTCCTCCTTTCTCGTTTTCCTCTCTGTCTCTCTCCCCATTATCCTTTTTCCCCTTTTTAAAATTTTTTTATTATGATCATTCCATTCTACATATATAATCAGTAATTCATAATATCATCACATAGTTGCATATTCATCATCATGATCATTTCTTAGAACATTTGCATCAATTCAGAAAAAGAAATAAAAAGAAAACAGAAAAAAAATCATACATACCATACCTCTTACCCATCCCTTTCATTGATCACTAGCATTTCAATCTAAATTTATTTTAACATTTTTCCCCCTATTATTTATTTTTATTCCATTCATTTTACTCATCAGTTGATAAGGTAGATAAAAGGGGCATCAGAGGTTTTTACAATCACACAGTCTTATTGTGAAAGCTGTATTTTATACAGTCATCTTCAAGAAACATGGCTACTGGAACACAGCTCTACATTTTCAGGCAGTTCCCTTCAGCCTCTCCATTACATCTTGACTAACAAGGTGATTTCTATTTAATGCGTAAGAATAACCTCCAGGATAACCTCTTGACTCTGTTTGGAATCTCTCAGCCATTGACACTTTATTTTGTCTCATTTCACTCTTCCCCCTTTTGGTCGAGAAGGTGCTGAGTCTCAGCTCATTCTAGGATTTCTGTCCCACATTGCCAGGAAGGTCCACACCCCTGGGAGTCATGTCCCACATAGACAGGGGGAGGGCAGTGAGTTTGCTCGTTGTGTTGGCTGGAGAGAGAGGCCATATCTGAGCTGCAAAAGAGGTTCTCTTGGGGGTGACTCTTAGGCCTAATTTTAAGTAGGCTTGACCTATCCTTTGTGGGATTAAGTTTCATATGTACAAACCCCAAGATTGGGGGCTCAGCCTATTGCTTTGGTTGTCCCCACTGCTTGTGAGAATATCAAGAATTCAACTTGGAGAAGTTGAATTTCCCCCCTTTCTCACCATTCCCCCAAGGGGACTTTGCAAATACTTTTTTATTCACTCTTCAAATCACTCTGGGATTTATTGGGGCATCACTCTGAACAAACCAACAAAATCTCATGCCCTACTCCCTCTTTCTCCTTTTGGCACCCTTTCTGCCTTCCTTTACCCACAGGCTTCTCCTGCCAAGCTCGAGAGAGCTCACAGGGCAGACAATGGGATGGGCTCCTGGGTTCTCTCACAGCCCTCGTGTGCGCTTGGCTCAAAGCTGGTTTAGCAAGCACCCTCACCATACACATACATCCATACGTACATCCCGACACCAGCTCCTCAGCCAGGGAGACAGGCAGACCCCACCCAGAGAGAGACCTGGGGTGGTCTCTAGCAAGTTAATCCCTGAGGCAATTTGGCTGGATTTGTTCTAGTTCCATTATTCCAGGAATGAGAATCAGACTGGTTCTTGTCTACCCATGCACTGCTGCTCCGACTTTTGACTGAATTTGCTTCTGGCCATGCCCTAGCAGGAGGGACACAATTTTCCACAGGTTCCGTCTGGTCCAAGCCCCCAAAGTCAAGGTTCTGCAGTCACTCCCCGAGGACCCCTCTCCACCATCTCATGGGGAAGGGGAGATGAAGATGGGGCAACGTCAGGACTGGAGGGCCATGCTCAGAAGATACCCTCACACTGAATCCTGGGTCCAACAGGGACCAGAAGAGCAGAAGAATGCCCTGGCTCTCAGTTTCAAGGTCGGCAATCCAACCTTGTGTCCAGGAGGTAGTGTGGTGTGGTGGGCTGAGCACGAGCGTAGGATCCAGGAGTCCTGAGCTCTACTTCTATGTAGCTCTGCTGTGTGATGTACTACCAACACCTTCGCCTCTCTGGACCTCATGTTCTCTACCAGGCTCTCTGGTTGGCAGTTAGTTATAACAACGTAAACCTCCTAGAAAGCATGCTAGATAAACCAAAGTGTAGCTTAAATTAAAGCACCTGACTGGTGGCTGGTGGGTTCCAGGCCTGGCCACAGCAGAGCTCAGCCGCCCCGGCCTGACAAGCCGAGGTTGCCAGGAGGATGTGTTGCTTCCACGGGACCGGAGCGAGAAGGATATTCAGGAATGATGAGAAAGGAAGAGACAGAACAGGATGAGGAGGTCTGAAGATCAGCCATAATAAGCAACAGAAAACTTTATTCTTAACCAAATCCTGCTTATATACTGCAGGGTGACAAAAGGCATGCATGCATTTCCTGAGGGAACAGAGAGCTTATCTTTCTTCATACTTAATGTAACCATTTGGGGTAAATAAATATTGTCTTCTTCCCAGACTGTTCCACATAAAGCAGATAATAATCTCCATAGTTTACTGCCGCCACCTTGACGCCAGCTGCTCCCAACAAATTCTGCAGGTCTTGTTTTAACCCTTGGATCCTACAAGCATGCACTAGGGCAGAGGGCTTCCTGGGCCAGGCTGTAGGAGCTGTCCCTGCAGTACTGGTTGCTGTCTTCTCGGCAGTGCCTGGTGAGGCTGTAGAGGCCAGTGACCCAAGCACAACAAGCAGAAGGGGCTTGAGGAGCAAGAGTGGGGCAGAGCCACTGCTTGGAGCCCTCTCCCTGCCTGCCTCCAGGCAGTCTGGGACGACAGCTTCTTGCCACTAGCTGGGTAATGCTAGCCTGGTCCAGAGGGAGTCCTGGCAGAGGGTGGGCTCGGGCTCATGACCTTTGCATGGGATCTGGGGGCACTGCAAGTGTCTCCTGCCAAGGTGCAAACAACACCCCTCTTCATCCCACCTCACAGCTGCCTCCTCTTCCTCTGCACATGTGTTTGTAGGGATGCAAATGGGGGCGGGGCTAGGAATGGGGCTTTGGGTCCTCTTTCTGCTGAGGCAGAACTTAAGAGAGGAGGCCTCTGATTTCCCAGAGCGCTGACCCGACCCTGCTATTGTGCTTAGTTGGAGCTCTCAACTCCTATTTGCTGAAAACAACAACCTGAAGATTCATTCTAGGGTGTCCGACTGTTCTGGTTTGCCTGGGGACTGAGGGGTTTCCCGGGATTTTCAGTACTGAGCCCGGGAGAGCAATTTCTAACTTTTCCGGAAGCCCAGACATACCCGGCATGTGGAACCTGGAATACTCCTGGGCTCTGCAACTATTTGAGGCAAGATAATTTCATGATTTTTCAGATTTTATTTTGGAGAATACGAGCAAAATCTAGGTGGGTAATTCCAAGTATTTAAGCCAATTCTGAGGTTCAGGGTGATCGCGTCAGTTTCTAGAAACCTGAAATAGTGGGTGCATGCCCTCAGGAGTCCATTCCCTTTCCCTTTGGGATCAGGGGTGGCTATAAGTCTTGGGTCTCTTCCCCTCCCTCAGAAGGTGGGCCCCTGACTGACCTGGCCTGCCAGCATTCCCTTCCTTAGACTCAGTGGTGGCGTCAGGAACAACTGGGTTTTTCCTTCTTTCTTTTAAGGACTATATGGGTGTGCAGAGAGCGGCAGAGACAGAGGTGTTCTCTAGATTTCTATTTTCTCTTGATAATGGGCGCTAAGGAAGATGCAAACTGTTGCCCTCTTTTTCATCATGCGGGAGGACTCCTGGCGGAAGAAATGGAGTTGACATAGTAAAAAGCGAAGTTGAGAGATGGAGAGAAAAAGAGAATGTTCTAGGACGTGGGCTGGAGCACCGGATCCAGCTATGCCTGAAGCCCACATACCCTTTGGACTTCGCAGTTGCATGAGATAATCAAGGCACTTCTTATTCGCCTAAGTTTGAACAGGACTTCAGTGTGCTGCTTGCGGCTGATGGGCTCTGACTATACACCTGGTCACCACCTCTGTGGCAAGTGTCCACTCCAGGCCCTCCCTTGGGAAGATGAGAGGGGGTGGTGTCCCTTCCCTGTGCCCTGAACTGAACCCCTATGCCTTTAGACTAGGGCAACCATTCCTCCTCCAAAACACACCTCGGGCGGGAAGCACGTGCCCATACCCTTCCCCTAAGGAGCCCTCAGTTGGGGATGATGAGACAAGGGGATGTGCTGGGCAAGAGCCCTGCCAAGTCCCTTCTCTCATCTGCCCCAATGCATCACCTTGCTTTGTGCTCAACGCTAGAGTCAATACTATAATCCCTGCAGCCCTGATGCACACCTTACTGCCTTTGGGACTTCCGAGCAGAGGCAAAGCCGCTCCAGCCACGGGAGCAACGACCAGCACCTGAATCACTCCATCTCAGCGCCCAGAGAACCGGGGTGGGGAAAGAGCATTGGCTGCTGCCCCTGCCGAGAGCTCAGCGAGGGGAAGCGCGCTCCCGCCCCCTTCTCAGGGTGGAGGGAGGCAGCCGTCCACTCCCAGTGAGTAAGGCTGAGGGAAGGGAAAGGCGGGCGAGACCGGGCAGGCTCCAGAGATAAAGCACTGGAAGAAGGACGTACAGTAAGGAAACAGAAGTCCTGTCCATGCAAGGCAGGATAAGAATTCACACTTGGCCTCAAGATGTCCTTTTAAGCCAAAGGTATGTGGCATGACACGAATTGCCAGGGAGGATGGTGGAGGGAGGGACAGTTTGTGAGCAAAGGGATTGTTTTTCCACCCAAACTAATAAAACAGCCTCCTGGAAAAGAACATCTTTGCTGCTTAAAAAAAAAAAAGGTTTTCAGCAATATTTATGATATACAAAATGTATAGAGAATAATATTATGGACTCCCATGAATCCACTACCCAGCTTAAAAATGAAAACACCGGCTACAGTTGAAGCTCCCTTGTACATACATATTTCCAAGTTGCTGCTATTACTATATTTCATCAGTTCTAAGGTGTACATTTTTTTTCACATTTTAAAATCTCTGAAATTGGGAAGACTTTAAAAACTAATGGCGTAATATTTTAATTGGCAGGGTTTTCTCTTAGTGAATGATGCACCTTAGACTCAATAATGACGGTACCAAGAATGCGGTTGTGAACTTCCTCATATGTCTCATTTCCCTAGGAAGTGTAAATTGCTGAGTTATGAAATATACAGATCACTGATTTTGCTGGATATTACTGAGCTGTTCCCCAAAGCACACTCTCACCACTATGTAAGAATCTCTATTGGAGGGCTATAAAATGACTTTTTGAATTTTGCCAACATGGTTGGTATGGAATGGTATGTCATTCTGTTTTTTTTTTGTGGGCAGGAACCCGGAATTGAACCAGGGTCTCTGGCATGGCAGGTGAGAACTCTGCCACTGAGCCACCTTCACACCACCTGTCATTGTGGTTTCAATATACATTTCTCTTATCACTAGTGATCTCAGGTATCTTTTCAAGATCTTTTACTTTCTCTAGCTTGTAGTTCAAGTCTCATATTCTTGGGATTCTTCTTTGGCCCTCCTACTTCAAGCCACTTACCCTTCTTTGTCATAGTCAATCCAACCACCATCAATACTTATAAATATACAACAATAGTTGTCAAAAGCTATGAAACTATATACGTCCAAGTAATTTCACTCTTGGAAACTCATATTGAGGAAGAAAATGTTGCATGCTCAAAAATGTTAATTGCATTAAAGTTTTTGATGGTGTAGAGTTGAAAATCACCTAAATGTTCAATATCTATAGCAATATTAATAAATGGTGGCATAGTCCTATAATTGAATTCTACACAGTTGTTAAAAAAACTATAAAGTGGATTATTAGTATGGAAAAATACATTTAAAAACATTTTATTATGGTAATATACATATAACATAAAATTTCCTATTTAATCACATTTAAGTGTTCAATTCAGTGGTACTAATTACATTCACAATATTGTGCTACCATTACCAGGATATTTTCATCACCCCAAACAGAAATTCTATACCTATTAAGCAATAACTCCCCATTCTTCTTTCTGCCCACTCCCTCAGCCCCTGGTAACCCCCAATTTACTTTCTGTCGCTATAAATTTGTTTATTCCAGATAGTTCATGTAAGTGGATTCATACAATATTTGTCCTTTCATGATTGGCTTACTTCACTCAGCAGAAAAATACTTTTGATAACTGTATGATACCAGTGTAAACATTAGCAGAATGATCAATGAAACAGAATGCATATTCCCCAACAGAACCAGGATATATTTGAATTTAGGAGATGTTAAGGTTGGCTTATTTATAATTTTTCTATAAAAATAATAAGCACAAAGGAAAACAAGATCTCACACACAACAGATGTGAAAAATAATATAAATAGGACTCAGAAAAAATAAACAAGAAATTTACAGATGCTATATATAGGAAGCTATAAAACTGTCCAATGAATCATAAAGCAGCTTAAAAATGATGAGATATACCTTATTTATGAATGGTAAAGTGAATTCTTCCTAAATTAATCTATAAATTTGTTCCAATAACTAATAAAATTTTCAACCAGAGGTTTTTGGGGAAACTTGACCAAAAAATTCTAAACTTTATGCAGAAGACTGAAAATGAAAACATACTCAGTGAATTTGCATAAAAAATATGATTAGGGATAGAAAAGTAATTCTATCCGATAGTAAACATATTTTTAAAACTACAGTATTTAAAGCCTAGAGAATCCAGAAACAAATCCAAGTGCATCAAGAAATTGAAAGTGAGGATGAGTGCCTTATAAAGCAATAGGGAAAGATAGATTATTTAATAAATTATATTGGAAAAATAACTATTTTTCAAAAAAAAACAAATGCCATTTGAGAAAAAAATAAGTTGGATCCATGCCTCACTCCTTACATTAAAATAAATTCCAGATGTAAATATAATCTAACTGGTTATTGTTTTAACATCATTAGGGATAAGACACAAAACTGAGATGTAAAAGGAAAACAAATGGATAATTCAGACTATATACGTATTAAATTTCTCTGTCGAGATAACCGTAAGCAATAATAAAAGACTATTTTTATTTTGTAAAAATATTTACCAAACTTGTGATGTGTTTATTTTCCCAATAAACAAAAAAAGTCTTTCAAATAAACGTTAGAAATACAAACAACTCAATAGAAAATGGCAAAAGATATAAACTGGCAATTCATAATAATAATATATATATGTCAGTGGTTCCCAAACTTTGCTAATATTGGGATCATCTGGAGATCTTTCAACAGATTTAGTAAGAAACACTATTGGCACTTTGTGCAACAATTTTGGGACCCACTGGACTAGGCAATATGTCTGATCACTAATAAGTAGAAAGATGTAAATTAAAAAAAAAAAGATACGCTGTTTTTCACCAGTCAGCTTGGCAAGGATGAAAAACAGTTGATAAGACTCTGATGGTGAGAGCATGGAGAAAAGTCAGCAAAACACTGCTGATAGGATGCAAATTGGAACAAACTTTTTGGAAGGCAATTTGGTAATCTCTATTAATATTCAAAACTTGCATGACCCAGCAATTTTACTTCTAGGAATTTATCTTACATAAACTCTTGCATGAATCCTCAAAGATATGTATTCAAAGATATTCATTTTAGGATTATTCTTGGAACTATTTTTATTTCATTTCATTTCATTTTATTGTTGCTGTCTGTTTGTTTTGGCTAGGCAAAGGCTGTGGCTTAGAAGATGTTAATGGATGGAGCTAAGAAACATTCCTTCTCCCGTGACATCCGGGCCTTGGCCACTGCTGGGTAGAGGCTGGACAGCACTCTCCCTTAGAAATCTAATTGCAGCCACAAATCTACACAGGTGCAGAGAAGCCTTTTGCGGAAGAAAAGAGGTCGGGCTTTGGACTTCTTCCTACTGGGGATTTACATTGTTAAATGGTGGATTAAAGGGACCACTTCTGATTGAGATCAGATGGCAAAGCAGGACAATGGGAGTCCCAGAGAAGAAATGTGCCATAAGGATGAGGGAAAGCTAGACCAGTGTCTTCAATGTGACATCAGGGCTTAGCTTCTCGGCATTAGGGACAATGCTGCAATGCCTTCACAACATCCACTTTGCAACCACGGGTCAATTAGGGGAGAAGTGACTCCCAGTGAGGGTACTGAGAGCTGCATCACCACCGAGAGTGATATTTGGTAACCAGGTCCCTTCGCTGGGGCCTCTCCTCACTAATCCTGGCAGCTCAGGCACAGTCCCCAGCCTGGGGGAGTCAGCACGGATGCTCTGATGAGGAAGTCTAGAGTCAGCAGACAGCAATGGGGAGCTGCCCCCTGACAAGGGCAATAGTCCCAGAGTCCTCTGGGGTATTTGGAGGGGAATCTTGGGGAAATATGGGATTCTCTGCCAAGAGCGCAGAGGAATTATTGTAATTTGGGTATTAATGACACGTTTTCTAGGCTTTGGGGTAATAATCATAGCATTAAAAATTAGAAACAACCTAGAAGCTATGATGGTGTATTATGTCACATTTAAAAAAATTTTTTCTTTTCTTTAATGGCAGGGAAAAATGATACTATTTACTGTTGAGTGGAAAGGATAAGTTTTACAATATGAGCTCAATTTTACATATATAAACATACGTATATATAAGCAAAACTGATTTCCATATAGAGATATAGCTAGGAAAAAGACAAGAAGGAAAGATATGATGTTCAAAAAGTTGCCTCTGGGTCGGCCACGGTGGCTCAGCAGGCAGGAATGCTTGCCTGCGATGGCAGAGGACCCGGGTTCGATTCCCGGTGCCTGCCCATGTAAAAAAAAAAAAAAAGTTGCCTCTGGAGGATGAGATATTTGGGGATGTTTACCTGCTCATTAAACTTTTAAAACTTTCTAAAATATCTGCACTGAACAATTATTATTATATATTATAAACCATTCTTTAAAACAAACAAAAACATTATATGTTGAATAGATAAACTAAAATATATTTAGGAATGAGAAAAGAAAACTAACATTTATATCATGCCTACTGTGTGCATGGATGGTTCAGCGGTTGAATGTCCACCTTCCACGCGGTAGACCTGGGTTCGATTCCCAGACCAGGAATCCTCCCCCTCCCCACTCCCCCAAAATGGAACTTTATCATGCCTACCCCATGCCAGGCCATCACGCCAGATATTTACAGGTGCGTCAACTCTGTAAAAAATACCTAGGCACAGTCTCACAAGCCCATCCTCTGAGAGCAGCGGGAGGCATTGTTTAAGGATGGGGGCAGGCACGCCCACCCAGGGGAAGGCCTATCCTCCGGGGCTGGAGGCCTCTTCCTCCTTCCCGCTGCCCACCATCTAGAGCAACTGAAACCTCTTCCCCCAATCAAAACCTCCACAGACGGGGAGGGGACAAAGCCACGACTCATTGCAAACTGGACTGAAGAAAATACTGGAGACCGGGACACCAGAATCCTGAAACTCTGCTGGATGTGGAGACCAACTTCAGTTATGAAACGAGCCATTAAGCCTAGAGGAGGTTCGACTGATATTGTGTCATATCTGTTCTAGAAATAGGGCCTTTGTGGGTGGTGGATTCGACCTCTGTGGGTGGGAGTTTCAGCCTCATTCAACAAGAAAGAATGCGGTCACTTGAAAGGAGAGTTGCTTTTGTTGCTGGAATGAGGCAGGGGGTAACCGCCTATGAGGTAGAGAGGAAAGTTTTCTACCAGGCAGAGATGTTACTCGAGAATCCAGATGTCCTCTGACGTCTGGTTCAGCTCTGTTACTCTATCCCACCATCCCCAGGATCCAGGGGACAAGTTGCTAATCCCTTTGGCTGTTTGAAGTTCCTGTTGAGAGGCCAGGTCAGCCCTTGTTGTCTAATATGAGACTCTTAAAGGTGGGAATTTCACTGGCTATGGAGAAGAAGGCAGGGCAGGGCCATCCTGGCTCTGTGAGGAGATATTTGGGAAAGGTGGGCCAAAAGGCCCCCTTAAGTAGGTTCTGTGAGCTGCCGTCTATTTTACCTTGCTTAGAGTCAGCGCTGGGATTAATCTAGCGGGGCGACTTCTACAGGAACATAGAAACTTTTGTCCTGTGTGGCTCTCACCTGCCCACTGATCCACACTCACAAATGGAACACCTGCAATGTGGACACAGAGAGTACCAGAAAACAAAATATGAACTGAAGAGATTACCCAAAGCCTTACACCCCAAAAGGCTGCTTACAATAACAGCGAAACTTCACAGACCAGTTGGAGGGGTGAGACTCACATGGACAGATGTGGAGGAAAGAATAGGAGCTGTGAGGTCAGAGAGATCTGAATTTGCATCCCAGCTCTCAGCCCTTACTAGCTGGGCAGCATTAGATAACAAATTTATCTCTCTGGGACTCATTTTCTTCATCTGTAAAATGAAGTTGATAAATACTCATTTGTAAAAGGTAATAGGTAATAAATCCATAAATACTAATGGATAATACTTGTTATAAAGATTATCTATCGATCTAGTGACTGATCCAGAATTTGGTATATAAGAAACCTCACTGAATTGTAGCTATTGTTGATTTTACTATTTTTGCTACAGAAAAATTAAAATGGGAGGAGCTAACTATAAGCAAACTTGAGAGGCAAAGAACCTAAGGACTGGTGTGGGCTGAAGCTGTCAGGGGAAACCTCATTCACTCATGACAAAGACCTTGGAGCACCCCCCAAGTGCTAAGTACTGTGCTATAGGTGCTGGGTATCAAAATAAATGTGGTACTTCCTCTCACAGCCCTGACGGTGGAGCAGAAAGATGATGACCAGTTAATAAACAATTTATAATAATAAATTGTGATATTATCATGGAAAAGAATAGGGCACCATGAAAGACAGTAATAGAGGGCACCTGATTTAGATTGGGGGACAAGTCTGGGATGACCTCAGAAGAAGTGGCCTTTGCGCTAAAGCCGAAAGGCAGAACAAGAGTTAGCGACATGCAAGTAGCAGGGAAGAGCCTTCTTGGCTGAGGGCACAGCTTGTGCACGTCTCTGAGAGGTGGAAAGAGCTCACATGTTTAAGAAGTGATAAGTCAGTGTGTCGGGCCATGCTGAGGAAGGAAAGAGGTGGGAAGGGTTTGGGAAGGTGGGCAGGGGTTGGAGCTCACAGGGTCTTGCAAACCACAAGGAGTTGCATTTTATCTGAAGGGGCTGGAAGCTGTTGAAGGGTGTTAAGCAGAGAGGTGATGTGACTGGATGAGTGTTTTGGGATCACTGTGGCTGCTGGGTTGGGAATGGTTTGGGCAAGAACGGAGGCGGGGAGATGAATTGTCATGGTTCAGACAGGAAATGAATGATGAATCCAGCCAGGGTGAGGGGGCAGAAATGAAGAGAAGTGAAGGGATTAAAGAGGCCTTCTGAGGCGGAACCACGTCCGCTGGTGATGTACTGGCTGTGAAGGGTGAGGCAGAGGCACTAGGGGGCTGAGGCACCTCGTGGATGGAGGATGAGGTGCCACTTACAGAGATAGGGAGGGCCTGGGGTACTGAGCCTTGAGCTGGACCTTGAAACATGGGCTGGGTTTGGAAAGGCAGCAGGGAGGACAGAAGGGAGAACATTCCACGAGAGGAAGCAGCAGAACCCTGGTGAAGAGCAAAGGGATGAGCTCGCCTCATGCCATGGAGGTAACACTGAGTTGGGTGAAACCTGCGAGAGCAGAGTTTGCCCTGGGCCATAAAGTGTGAGACAAGAGTAGGGAGGGCGCCTGATTAACCAGGGCCTCTGGAGCTAGACAGAGGTATCAGCCTCGATATCAGAGATAGTGGGAAGCTGTATGGGTTCTTAGGCCGGCAGCCAGCTAACCAGGCAGCCTCCCATCACTCAACTGCATTCAGAGTTCCTGGTCTGTGCCAGGGGCTGGAAAGACATGAACAAGAAGCCATAAAACTAGTCCTCTTTACGATATGTACTGACGACCTACTCTGTACTCAGTGGGATAACACCAGTTTGGCATGTTTATTAAGTCTGTCGGCTTCAGGATGACTTTCTCTTTGGTTTCTTCTAACTCAGTTATTTCTTATCCATCTCTTTTGATGGCTCTTCTGTCTCTGCCTTTCCTCTAAAAAGGGGAAAGCAAGGTTGCTCAGACTTTGATCCCTTCTATTCTTTCTCTTCGCCCTGTCCTTTGGTGATCTCATCCAGCTCTGGACCTTTAAAAACCACCGATTAGCTGCTTTATTTATTCAAATATATAATATCTTCCTAATTTAGCTCCTGAGTTGCAGGTTTATCTATTCAACTTGACACCTACACATGGATATGTAACAGGCATCTCAAACTTAACGTGTCCAAGACAGAACCTCCCGGTCTCTCCATCCTGATCCATTTCTACCCTGGCCTTCCCCAGCTGAGGAAGGGCTACCTCCCACAACTACAGCAAAAACTAGGAGGCAAGCTTTAATTTTTCATTCCATATCCAATCTATCATCAAGCTCTAGCGATTCTTCCTCCAGAAAACTCCAGACTGTGTCCACTTCTACATTCCCGATCAGACCACTGCCAGCTCTTCCTGGATTAGAGCAAAAGCCCCCTCACTTGTCTCCCTATTTCCCCTCTTTTTAAAAAAATTTTTATTAATAAAACCAATCAACATACAAACACGAGCATTCTTAATAATGTATGAACATTCCATACTCGGTGTGCAATCAGTGGCTCACAATATCATCACATAGTTGCATATTCATCACCGTGATCATTTCTTAGAACATTGACATCACTCCAGAAAAAGAAATAAAAAGAAAAAACTCATACCTACCGTACCCCTAACCCCTCCCTCTCATTGACCACTAGTATTTCCCTCTACCCAATTTATCTTAACATTTGTTCCCCCTACTACTTATTTATTTGTAATCCACATTTTTTACTCATCTGTCCATACCATAGATAAAAGGAGCATCAGAACAAGGTTTTCACAATCACGAGTCACTTTGCGAAAGCTGTATCATTATACAATCATCTTCAAGAAATATGGCTACGGAAACACAGCTCTACAGTTTCAGGCACTTCCCTTTAGCCTCTCTAACACACCTTAAACTAAAAAGAGGATATCTATAAAATGTGTAAGAATAACCTCCAGGATAACCTCTTGACTCTATTTGAAATCTCTCAGCCACTGACACTTCATTTTGTCTCATTTCTCTTTTCCTCCTTTCAGTCGAGAAGGTTTTCTCAATCCCTTGATGCTGAGTCCCAGCTCATTCTAGGATTTCTGTCCCATGTTGCCAAGGAGGTTTACACCCCTGGGAGTCATGTCCGATATAGAGCGAGGGGAGGGCAGTGAGTTTGCTTGCCCTGTTTGCTGAGAGATAGGCCACATCTGAGCAACAAAAGAGGTTCTCTGGGGGTGAATCTTAGGCCTAATTTTAAGTAGGCTTAGCCTATTCTTTGTGGGAATAAGTTTCATATGAACTGTTTCCCCTCTTAATCCCACAGGCAATCCATTCTCTATAGACCAGCCAAAGTAATCTGTGTAAAACACAAATCAGAAAAGTTGATCCTCGAATTAAAACCCTCTGATGGCCTCCCACTGTGCTTCAGAACAAACCAATGCTGCTTCCTGCAGCCTTTGGCCCAGTGCATGGCTCTTATCTCATCTTATACTGCTGACTTCTTTTTCACTCTCCTCGCTCTCTGATGTCCAGACACACTCATTTGCTCTCTGTTTCTAAAACAGATCAATTCCATGCCCACCTAAGGGCCTTTGCACACAGAGTTTACTCTCTTCTCATCATTCAGATTTTAGTTCAAATGTTACCACCCTCTCTGATGTCCCTTTCTCTCTGCCAGTCACTGCCTAGCATATATTTTGTTCATAGCACTCACTGACTTAGAAATAGCCACATTTATTTATTGTCTGTCGGTCTCCCCCATTAGAATGTAAATTTCAAGAGGGCTGGATCTTGTCTGTCCTGCTCAGTGCTCTATGTCCTACTCCTGGAACAATGCTAGGCACACAGTGGAAGTTCAGTAAATATTTGTTCAATGAATGAGTAAACGTGTCCAGATGTGTTCCAGAGAGTGTGCCAAGTCACTCAAAGAGTTACCTAAGAATATAGGGCAGGTGACCTAAATAGATGGAAAGATATCCCATGCTCATGGATAGGAAGGTTGAGTATCGTCAGGATGTCAATTCTACCCAAACTGATTTACAGATTCAATGCAATAGCAATAAAAATCCTAACAACCTACTTGGAAGACTTGCAAAAACTGGCTATCAAGTTTATATGGAAGGGAAAGAGAACTTGAATAGCTAAAAATATCCTAAAAAAGAACGAACTGGGAGGTTTATCACTTCTTGACTTTCAAGCTTATTATAAAACCACAGTGGTCAAAACAGCATGGTACTAGCACAAAGAAAGAAGGACTGACCAGTGGAATAGAATTGAGAGTGCAGAAATTGACCACCAAATTTATGGACATTTGCTCTTTGATAAGGTCCCCAAATCCACTGAATTGGGACAGAATAGTCTTTTCAATACATGGGCATTGGAGAACTGGACTTCAAAAGCCAAAAGAATGAAAGGGCACCCCTACCTTACTCCCTATTCAAAAATTAATTCAAAATGGATCAAAGACCTAAATGTAAGAGCCAGTACCATAAAACTTCTTGAAAAAAATGTAGGGAAACATCTTCAAGATCCAGTAATAGGAGACAGCTTATTAAACTTTACACCGAAAGCACAAGCTGTGAAAGAAAAAATAGACAAATGGGAACTCCTCAAGATCAAGGGCTTCTGTTCCTCAAAAGACTTTGTTAAAAAGGTGAAGAGGCAGCCAACTCAATGGGAAAAAATATTTGGAAACCACATATTGGATAAAGGCTTGATATCCTGTGTACATAAAGAAATTATACAGCTCACCAACAAAAGAACAAAACCCAATTATAAATGGGCAGAGGAAATGAAAAAGCACTTTTCTGAAGAGCAACTATAGATGGCAAAACGCCTATGAAGAGATGCTCATCTTCATTGGCTATAAGGGACGTGTAGATTAAGGTGACGATGAGGTATCACCTCATACTTATAAGAATGGCTGCTATTAAACAAACAGGAAACTATAAATGTTGGAGAGGATGCAGAGAAATTGGAACACTTATTCATTGTTGGTGGGAGTGTAAAATAGTTCAGCTGTTGTAGAAATTAGTTTGGCGATTCCTCAGAAAACTAAATATTGAGTTGCCCGATGACACAGCAATACCAGTACTCAGTATATACCCAGAAGAGTTAAGGGCAGTGACACGAACAGACATTTGCACACTGAGGTTCACAGTGGTATTATTCACAATTACCAAGAGATGGAAACAATCCAGGTGTCCATCAAAAGACAAGTGGATAAACAAAATTTGGTTTACACATATGATGGAATATTATGCAGCATTTAGACAAGAGGATGTCCTGAAACATAACAACAGGGAAGACCCTTGAGGACACAATACTGAGTGAAATAAGTCAGACACAAAAGGACAGATACTGTATGATTCCATTATTATGACTCTGATAAAGCCACCAGTGTTTTGAAGCAGCTAGAAGGAAAAATCTGAGTTGAGAGCATGGTGGCCCATGACAAACTCTGAGAACTGTTCTGTAGTTGTTGAAGTGTGCTTTGAAAATTATTGCTTTTTTTCTTTCTTATCTTTGTATATATATGCTATATTTTACAACTAAAAAACGGTTAAAAAAACTATAGGCGGTTATAGTAATATTAGATAAAATAAATTCCTGAAATAAAAAAATTTGAAAATATTTGGTAACATAGCTCACTCCTATAGCAGAGTTGATATTTGTAATGACTTTTTAGTTGATATTTTGAGAACGTACACAGTTTTGATAGTTAATTAAGTGGTATTTAAGATGCTGTTTAATATTTAGAATTTAAGTAGCTCAGTATCTGTATTTTGCTTTCTTGCTTTAAATTTAAATTGGTTTATGAAACATATTGTACAAACAGGCTTCACAATGATTTCTTAAAATTTGCCTATGGATAAGCTAACTAAGATACCCATTTTAGGTGGTTAAGATTTCCATACGTTAATTGCTAAAATATTTGTCTCTTCATATTTCCTGAAATCAGGAAAATATTAAGTAACATAGGTCCTGACTATAGCAATGCAGATATTTGTAAGAACTTTCTACTTGAAATTTTGAGAACATTCACAGTTTTGACAGCCGATCAAACGGCATCTAAGTTAGTGTTTAGTACTTAGAATTTAAGAACTTTGCTATCTGAATATTTCCTTGTTGCCTCAATTTGTTTTAAGTGCATGGTCCGGGAATCAAACCCGGGTCTCCCACATGGAAGGCGAGCATTCTACCACTGAACCACCCTTGTTGCCTCAATTTTCAATTGGTTTATGAAACTTACTGTGCAAGCACAGGCTTTACAATGATTATATGGATACTTTATTTAAATATGGCCATGATTAAGCTAAGCAAGATATCCATGTTTGGTGGTTTTCTGTGTATTGTTCGTTTTCTAGATAAATAAGAATATAGGGCAGGAAGTGTTAACTCTGAGAGGTGACTCACAGCTCATGCGATAAGCTAATATTTGTAACGTGTTGCTAAATGCCAAGTACTACTCAGCACTGCCAGCCTCTAACTGGGCCCTGTGGAGAGAAACCCTTCAAGGATCTAAAACCCTTCGAGGCTCTAAAGGGAGCTATTTGAAGAATAGTGGGTCCTTGTGGTTCGCTCAACATTTCCTAAGTAAGTACCCAAGGAATCTGCTGCCACCAAGTGTGGACCCCAAGTCATACATGGCCAGGCATACACGCTCCCCAGCGGCACATGTCCTCTCGCAGAGCTGACTGTCATCCCTTTTAGTCAGATGCCTCACAGTCATCTCAGCGAATAACGATTGGACGAATTTCTGAGAAGTTCCACAGAAATTTGCAAAACTAAAGCACCTATACAAACGCTGATATTTCTTTAAATCTTAATAAATTATGGTACATGCACATAAGGGAACATCATTCAGCCACTAAAAGGAGCAATTATGAAATTTAGGTAGCAGCCTAGCAAACATCCATGACTGTCATTGGAGGTAAAAGAAAAAACCAAACTAGGTGTAGATATGATAAGATATTTATAAGCACAACTATATAAGCATGAGAAAAAAAACTGAAAGGAAATAGTTATCGTTTTAGGTCAACGGGATTATGGTGGATTTTCCTTTATGTTTTCTGAACATTTTTAGAACTTGCTCTTCCGTATTTTAAAAGGAAAATATTAAAATTAAACACAGTGTCCTGCTGTGGCTGTCTATGACCCAGCCATGAGACCTTTCTGCTCCCTCCTTAGGAAACCCGTAAAAGACAAGGTGCAGCGAGCACAGCCTCATCCCCATACCCAGAGAGGCAGAAGGGAAGAAAGAATAATAATAAATATTATTACATACTACTAATAAATGTATAATAATAAAGCAACAACAACGGTTCTCCACCTTCTGCTGCATTCACCGTACTAAGTGTATTATTGAATCTTCACATCATTTTTCTTTCTCCTTCTCACAGTTGAAGAAACTGAAGTTTAAAGAGGAATTTATTTAAGCTCAGTATAAGATATCAAACCCAAGCACAATTCAAAGCCCATACTCTTAAACCCTCTAAAGAGGATACCACCTTTACAAAATGAGGCTATTGCATTTTAATTGCTCCCATAAGCTTTTGGCAAACCACCTCTACGTGAGTCAGGAGGGTTTGGAAGCCAGAGCAGGCAAGGGCAGGCCCTTGACCTCATTAGCAAGGCAGTAAGCTGGGAAGCAAAGGTGCAGGAAAGAGAGGTCTCAATTCCCATCACTGCTGATATCTCAGCATATCAGGAGCAGGCATTCTCGACCATGGAAACTTCTGCAAAGGAGGAGGAGTCAAGAAGAGGGAGAGATGTCCCTGGGGTTGCAGGAAGAAGGAGGGTGAAGCGGTGTCCCTCCCCAGGCAGCCCTCAGGTTCCTTGTCTGATGGATGCTGGATAGAAAGCTGCAAGTCTAAAATGGGAACACAGTGGAGCCAGACAAGGTGACTCCATGGCTGAGCCTTGGGGCAGATCCACCAAGCCAGGGGGCAGAGAGAGGGCGAGGCAGAAACCAGAGGGGTCTGCAAGGGGGTGGAGCCTGGGAGGCAAAGGGAACACAGCCAGTGAGTGCTCGCTGCAAGCCTGAGCTAGGCTGAGAGAAGGGGCGAGGCTCACCTCCTGCAGAGCTCAGCCTGGCACACCGTTTCAGTAATTTCAGATATTAACTTTCGGCTATTCTACAATGTAGAAAGAAAAAACATATATAGTATTCAGTAATCGTAATCATTTGTTAATTAGTGATTTCTTGGTTACCTGACCTATTAAAAGTTTTCTCTTCACTAGCCAATGGGGGGGGCAGGCAGCGTTCGTGAGGAAGGCCCAATGAGTACATCCCCCCACCATCTGAGCTGCATGTGATTACATCTACGACCCTGCTATGCCACTCTCCTGGACTGCACGGTTTGAGCACCTGCCATGTGCTGGGTACTCCGCTTGGCTTTACATGTGTGATCTTGTTCACTTTCTTTGGCATCATATTAACAGAAAGATCTTTCTCAGATCTGCCATCAACTAGCTGTGTGACCTTGGGAAAGTTCCTTAACCTCTCTGAGCCTCATTTTCTTCATCAAATGGCTATACTGCTACCTCCCTAGCACAGTGTCAGGCACGTAGAATACACTCAGTGAAAGGTCGCCACTGTTTGTCCTGAGCAGCTCTTTCGAACAGAAGGAGGAAGGCAGAGGCAGGTGATGGAGATGGGCAGGGGGACCCTTTTGGGAAGGAAAGAAATTAAAAGTGAAAACTCTTAAGTCTACAGCAATGCAGGTGATCTTTTACCCCCACCTTCCTTCCTGGGGGTAAAAGTTAAAGGGTCAGAAGCCCCCTCCCCGGGAATGCAGCCATACCTGGGAGCCCCAGGGGGCCATGGGAAGCAGGAGTGGGAGGTCGGGAGCTTCCAGGTCCCGTGTATCCTTGAACTCGCTGCAGTCTCTTCCCGACCTATTGTCTTTTTCATCCCCTTGTGAGCTCTGCGGGACAAATATATTATTCCCCAGACCAGATGGCTTTCTGAGGCCCAGAAATTCATTCCTGCGGAGTCTACCTCTCTGGAGCTCAAGACACGGCGTCCAGGCGTTCTCAGGGAGGTTCAAGGGAGCATTGCAAGAGCGAGACAGCAATGCCATCAGATTCCTCCCCAAGATAAGCAAGCCTGATGAATTATTAAGGAGGCGAAGGAAGTCAGGTTTAGCTAAAGAATGTCTATGTATTCCAAACAGTCTGGGCCTACCCTGGGGGAGAGAAAGTTGTGCTTTGTGAAAAATAAGGCAGGAGCTGGAATTACACTCTGCATAAGGCAGCTCTTGGTCAAGGGAAGCCTGCATTTCAGGCCTGGGACCTAGGCTCAGAGACAGTGCCTCCCTGTTCACAAGCTATTTTTAAAAGTGTGAAATTCAATATGTACAGGTTAGTGGGGAGGGGGGAAGGAGAGAAGCCATGGGAGAAATGGCTGATGCCATCTAGGCCACCAAAAGATGCTCTTTCCTTGGGGAAGGCTGAGGCCCCTGGCGTGGCTCTTGGCTGACACTCCCACATCTCTATTTTGAGGCTGCAAATAAACACCTGGGCTTGTGTTCAGAGCCAATGGTGGGACCATACTTTACGGTGCCTCTCATTTCAGCCTTTTCTTTGATTTAATCAGTGTAAACAGACAGCCTCTTAGTGTTACCGAGAAGTTAGGATTTAGGGGGTGACGATGATTACTGAGTCATGATAGAGATATCCCTTTTTCTTCTCTGGTATATTAGACTAGACCAAGGCAAATACCTAACATTTCTGAACTGCAATCCAGCTGCCGTGATCTCTGATGATGACTGTATCATGATATAGCCTTTATCTTGTGATTGTAAAATCCTTGCGAGTGACCCTCACTTTTACCCCTTTAATCTGTAGTCTCATGATCACTAAAAGACAGGCCCTACTGTTTGCTAATGAAGGGCCTTGTTTCGGCCAGAACGAACCCACCCCAATTCCCAGGCTATATTGATAGACACTGTGGGTTCTAACCCACAGGGGCCCACCTGACACGCACAGTAGCTTAAACTTGAGCTAAAAGTGACCTAGACCTCATTACAATACTAAAAAGCATGCCCCTTGTCATATTAAGCCGCCATTTTCTTACATACATTCTGTGACTAAGTATGTCATCACTCTGCGCCTGCTCGATGATTAGATCCCCTCTAGCCTTACCATCTCAAGCCACTGTGCTCATTATCCTAAAACCTGCCTGTCTTTTGATACCATAAAACTATCAGAATTCCTGCAGTTGAGGAGACAGGCTTTTAGGCTGATGGACCATCCCATCTCCTGCTGTGCACCTTGCAAGCAAAAGCAACGTGTTGTCTGTTTGCAACCCTGGCGTCTCAGGACTCGGTCACTGGAGCACGTGGGGCAGACGGCCCACTGCTTTTGATCAGTGTCATTAGCTCTGGTTAAAAAGAAAAATACAAATACAACAACAAAACCTGACCCTCTTGTGTTTCGTTTACCACTGTTTGACGATGTACATTGAAAGAGCGTGCATCTGGAGGTCTTTCCACGTGTGGGCTCTGAGTAGCAAGCGTCCTTTCTCGTTATCAAGCGCCTCCTCTACCTCCCATTTCAAGGCTCTTTCTTCTGAGGCTGTAGCTCTCCAGCAGTGACTGCTTCTGGTGCAAAAGCCTTATCGGAAGCCAAGCCACACCCACAGACAAAAGTTATCAGTCACGTGTTTGGGTGTGAGAGGTGTGAAAGGGGTATGGTTTTTGTTTGTTTGTTTTGTGCTACTATTTGGAAAAAATAGCTTGAATGACAGTAATAATAATGATTATGAAAGGAGCTGGTGTTGTTTAAAACATACACATGGTCCCTTTGATACCGAACAAGTCGGGGTTCTCTGCCCACCGTGCACAACAGCCAATCGATGACACTGGGGTTTCAAAGGGAGAAAGAGTTTATTGTGTTGTACAAGGCAGGGGATCAGATGGCCTATTGGCCCAAAGGTCTGTCTCCCAAATACCTGGTTTTGTGTTCAGGGTTTTTATGGATTCAGACAAGGGAGGATGGAGTTGTTATCATTATAACAGAAAGTTAGGTATATACAGGGCTGAGAACAGGCTGGAATGACCATCTTATAATTGTAAGAATCATTACAAAAGTTTAAAGGGAGCTGAGACTAGGCTAGAATAACCATGCTAATAGTACCTGTCAACAGAGCTGAGAGTAATTGATTTTCAGTAATTTCAGGTGTAAACTTCTGCCTATTCTACAATATAGAAACAAAAAACATCTACATAGTGATTCGGTAATCATAATCTCTTGCTAATTCTTAATTTCTCAGTTACACCTTTACAAATCAAACTGCAGTTTAGAAGCTGCCTGAACAATTTCCAGATCTCTTGCCATCACAGCCTGTAGCAATTTACTTAATACATTCATTTATGATATTCCATTTTTTAGGAGCCTCATTTCTGGAGATCTTTAAGCGAAAGTTGGTGCCATCAAAACTGATGATTGGAAAAAAGGCAAGAAAAACTCTTCATGGAGGAGAAGTGTAGATGCCAGATGCAGCTATGATATTTTACTTTCTATTTTGTCACAAGGGAGAGAGGAAGTTTGAAATGTGGGCGGAAAAAAAAATCTGGGGATAAAGATATGTGATCTATAAGGACATTTGAAGCAAAAGCAAAAGTTGTGTGACCCAGAGGAACTTCTGAATCTTGGTGACTTTCAGAACTTGGAGAGAATGAGTATTGACAGGTGACACTGAAGATTAGTGAAGTAAATACCTAACTGTGCCTTTGGGCTTCACACTTCTTTAAATGTTACCCTAATTGTAATTTAGAAAATAATACAGAAACTAGAATGGGGTAGTTTGATTTTTTTTGTATGCTGTATGGTGGGGGTCACATTTCTTTTTTTTTTTTTTCCCATGTGAGTATCCTGTTATTGCAGCACCATTTATTGAATTTTTGTTTGTTTTTAGTTGTTTGTTTGCGAAGTGCATAGGGCTGGGAATCGAACCCGGGTCTGCCGCATGCAGGGGAGAATTCTACCACCGCACTTCCCCTTGCACCCACTAAGACTTCTTTTGCTAAATATTTCTTGGGTGTGATCCAGGTGAAAGGAAGCCTGGGCACCACCAGAGCCCTCTGCCCTGCACAGAGCCTCTTGGGGCACCCCTGGAAAGACTCCGCCCACGCCCACCCACGCCGAAGCGACCCCAAGGGCACTGCTTCTAGACCTGGTGCCAGTGGTAGGGGCCGGGAGCTGAGCACCCGGGTTGGAGGGAGAGGCGGAGGCAGCCGCATCATCCGGCCGGCCGTTTGGGCGAGAGTCGCAGGGTTGCAGAGAGCAGCCTTGCCGGGGGACTGGGTGTGGGCAGGGGAGACAGGAGCCAACGCTCCCTTCTCGGGTCTCTTAGATGTCCTCCTCTTTCCGCCTGCCCTTGTGGACCCTCTGGTTGCCTCGGTCCCTTCCTTCCTTCTCCCCTACCGTGATCCA
>PVIY010034637.1:0-26963 GCA_004026745.1 Myrmecophaga tridactyla
TTTCTCCTTTTACAGATTTAGCACTTCCCCAACACTGCCCCCACTCCCGACTTTTTTTTTTCCTCTCCTCCCCTCTACCTTTTTAAATAATCATCAGCTTTTTTGTTTTGGCATGCTTTCAGGAGATGTCATGGTTTTCCAGTTTATCTCAGTTCTCTTTAAGGTTGGCTGCTCTTCAGTGATTTCAGCGTTTACCTTAATTTTATCAATAAACAGTCTCCAAAGTGTTCATTGATTCTTTGCATTTAAGAGTTAAACAGTGGGTGGTTGCTGAGAACAGTCAGTGAATCCCACGAATTGCAGTTGAGTTCATAGTACTATTAATTTCAAAGGCCTTTCCATTTCCAAGTGTTGTTTTATTTTGCTGACCTGTTGCTTTGGTCATCTTTTACGTTAGATTTTAGAATCCATTATGTTTGGGGGTCTGTAGTTTAATGAATGAGTTGGGAGGTTAAGATTTGTTTCATGAAGTTCAATTATTTGTACAACAACATGCATTTTTTAATCAAACTAAAATTACAGGCTCTAGAACTTGAAAATCTTTCTACTAAATGCTTTAGGAATATAAACATTTATTTTATTGGGTTTTCGTACTATTATATAATTATTAAAATGTTACCTTATACATGTTATCAACATTGCAAGGTCACACAAATTAGGCAAAAATTTATCAAAACAAAAAATAACTTTGGCAAAGATAGAGAATTTATTCTAGTTATACTTGTAAATGTAAATCTTTCTTTCCCTCACCTTTTATTCTTTTCTCTTACTAACACCTTTTAATACTAAACATCAGTGAAGCCCTCCCAAATTGATTGTTAGAAACGGGAATATTACCTTGATTTCTTTAATGATAGTTTTTTTTTTTAATGGAAGCACTTTATACATGTTAAACGTGCATTTTTTTTCTTTTTTCCTTTATTAGAGAAACTGTGGGTTTACAGAACAAGCATGCATAAAATAGAGATTCCCATATACCACCCCACCAACAACTTGCATTGGTGTGGTTTTGCAACCGATGATAGCACATTTTTATAATTGTACTATTAATTAAAGTCCATGGTATAAATTAGGGTTCTCAGTGTAGTGTATTTCCATAGATTTTTTAAAAATTTATTTTGTTTCCATATACACAATCTAACATTTACACTTTTAATCGTATATTTTAGTGCTGTTAATTCCATTCACAATGTTCTGCTACCATCACTGCCTCCATTGCCAAGTCATGTGCATTTTTAAATAACACTGGGGTTAAAAACCAGTGGGATGGCTCATGTAAATATACTGCCTTTTGGAATATGTATTCTGAATATTGTTTTTTAAAGGTCACTTTGTGGAATGCTGCAATCATTACCCATTACCTTTAATTCATTTGCAGATCATTGGTTCTTAACTATTTTATTGGTTCTTAACTGTTTTTTTTTAAAGTGAATATTCACCATGTTTTTGCTCTAAATGAAATCAGTAGCAATTGTTCCTAATGAGTGCTTATTTACAAATGAAAGCTCTCCTAATGGCACTCCTAATTTTTGTTTCAAGCATTACAGATGTTGACCATATGATGAACAGAACTTCCCTCTAATGTCATCTTAGAGGTTTGCTCTGTGAAGCAGAGATGAGACTGTCTTATAATGAAATATTTATTAAAATGCTTATACTCATAATTTGAGAGTATATGCTGTGTCTATGCTTTACTGAATTCTGTGCTCTAGCAAAACATTTTATAATGATGTTCTACTATATATTGTATTAATACAACATGGAGATCATTATTCTCCCTTACTATGAACAAATTTTAAGCAAACGTCCACCAATAGCACCAAAGCTATTTCTAAAAGTGCAACGCATATGTATTTTTAATTCTCCAGTAGCATGGACCTACGATTTTAATAAATATAATTTATTGTGTATAGATAGGTAAAAATAGATCACATAAAGTGATTTGTTAACTTAATGCAAAGGGCCAAAAAGTACATTAAAAAATTGTTCAACTTGTTAATTTTTTAAATGCAAATTTGAAAGACAAAGAGGTGCCACTTTTTGTTTTCTAAGTTTAAGAAGAATGGTAATATCTAGGGTTGAAGTGGATATGGAGAACAAGATGACACATTTATCAGAAGCCTTACATATCCTCTGATTTAGCAGTTACACCTCTAGGAATGTGGCCTAAGGAAATAATTGAACAAGGGGCAAAAAAATAAGGACAAACAATAGTCTTTGTAGTAATATTTATAATATAAAAACTCGGAAAACATCTCAGTTGTATACAAGGAGATTATTAAATTATGGTTATTTTATCCACTCAATGCCTGGCAGCTATGTAGAATGATGCTGTTCAGGAAAAGATGGCATAATATGGTTAAGTTATATTCTAGCAATACATATAGTTAGGGCTAAACCATTTATGATTTATGATTTAAAAAGAGTGGCTACTAAGACAAATAATGGATTTCAGAAAATCTTTATTTTGTTGGTTTTTATATAGAAATATACATACTATTTCTTATAAGCAATTTTTTTTGCATGTTTAAAGCTTTTAAATGTATTTATCTTTGACTTAGCACTCCTACTTTTTGTAATCGGCACTACAAATATTGGATGAGAAGGCTAAAACACATGTTAAGTGTTCACTGTAGCAATATTAAAAATAGTTTTTTGTAAATTATTTATTTATTTTAAAAAAATTTTTAAACATGACATACAAACACAAATATTCTTACCATATGATCATGCCATTCTTGGTATATAATCAATAACTCACAATATCATCACATAGTTTTATATTCATCACCATGATAATTTCCTAGAACATTTGCATCAATTCAGAAGAATAAATAAAAAGAAAAAAACTTATACATACCATACCCCTCACCCCTCTCACTGATTGCTAGTATTTCCATCTACCCAAAATATTTTAGCCTCTGTTTCCCCTATTTTTTATTTATTTTTAATCCATATGTTTTGCTCATCTGTCCATACTGTAGATAAAAAGAGCATCCGACACAAGGTTTTCACAATCACACAGACACACTGTGAAAGCTATATCATCATACAATCATTTTCAAGAAACATGGCTACTGGAACCCAGCTCTACATTTTCAGGCACTTCCCTCCAGCCTCTCCAATACACCTTAACTAAAAAGGTGATATCTGTATAATGCGTAAGAATAACCTCCAGAATAACCTCTCAACTCTGTTTGAAATCTCTCAGCCATTGACACTTTATTTTGTCTCATTTTTCTCTTCTCCTTTTTGGTCATGAAGGTTTTCTCATTTCCTTGTTGCTGAGTCCCAGCTCATTCTAGGATTTCTGTCCCACGTTGCCAGGAAGGTTTACACCCCTGGGAGTCATGTCCCACATAGAGAGGGGGAGGTCAGTGAGTTTGCTTGTCATGTTGGCTGAGAGAGAGAGGCCACACCTGAGCAACATAAGAGGTTCTCTGGGAGTGACTCTTTGGCCTAATTTTAAGTAGGCTTAGCCTGTCCTTTGCAGGGATAAGTTTCATATGAACAAACACCAAGATTGAGGGCTCGGCTTATTGGTTTGGTTGTTCCCACTGCTTGTGAGAATATTGTTTTGTTTTTCAAATCTCCACATGTCCTCTTTAGGAATTTAAATAAGAAGATCATGACCATACCTTACAGCCATTGAAACTGAAGATGTAAATCTATATTTATTGATATGGAAAAAGTTGTTCACAACATTATTGTGGAAAAAGGTTAATAAACACTATGATTGTTTATAGATGGGTAGGTAGTTACATAGATAGATGAAAATCTGGAATATTTTACATAACAATGTCAATAGTAATTATTTCTGGGAAATGGGATAATGGACAGTTTTCAACTCTTACAGTGAACACACACATATATATATATTATCAGAAAAAATAAACTCAATAAAACTAGGGATCAAAAAGCAAAAATAACCAAAAAAATACTGGGTAGTACTATGTGAAACTCTATACAGATAGATGAAGATGATGTGTTTCCAGGAAAGTTTACTTTATGAGTGACTTCCTGGAAAGAGAACCTCAATTAGTCACTGTGGAAGAAATGAAAAAGTTATCAAAATATGCTCCTAAATTAAAAATGACAGCTCCAGAAGGCCTGACTAAATTCTTCTAACATTCAAGAATTTTGATGTTATTAAGCAGGGTGACCATATAATTTATCAAAAAGAGCTTTAATTTTTGGGACACTGGGACAGTAGGTTTAAACCAGCACTGACCATGTACAAGTGGATGAATGAACACATTACTATTTAAACTATTTCTGAGCACAGAACATAAAGTCAAATTTCCAAGTTTTATTAAGGTGCCAAAATGATCTTTATACCAGAATTTCACAAAGATAGCATATAAACATGTACACAGCCACACACATACACACACACATATACACAGTACAAGTCAATCTTGCCTATGAATATTGATGCAAAACCCTTCAATAAAATAACATCAAATAGAATTTAGCAGTACATTAAGTACAATGATCAAATGGGGTACATCACAGGAATATAAGTTTGGTTCAGTATCAGGGAAGATTGTCTCATACTGATAGATCAAAAACAAAAATTCTCAATAGACACCAAAAAATGCTTTGTTAAAATTCGACATGCAATGAATGATGTATTGATTGTGGTGGTGGTTGCGTGATGATATACATTTGACATAACTCATTGAAGTTAAATAAAAAGTTAAGTTAAATTTTATTGGATGTAAATTATATCTCAATAAGCTTAACATTAAAAAGAATAAATAGAATCAGTCTAATGTAACAGAAAAAAAATCTGACATATGCTACTGATAAGAAATTTTTTTAAAACTTAGTAAAATAGGAATAAGTGGAATTTGTTACTTTATTTTAAATATAATAATTTCACTATTTTAAATATATGGCCTCATGCCAAACCAGCATCATAATCTGTGAAACACTAGAAGCATTCCCATTTAATTAAATACATGATAAAGTCACTTGCTTTCACTGAAATTACAAACATTCTTCAGAAAGTACTAGCCAAGAGATAAGAAAAGAAATAGTAAATATAAATATTGGAGAGGAAGTTGCAAATTTATCAGTATTTACAGATATTATGACTACATACCTAGAAAGCAGTGAATCAATTGAAAAATTATTAGAAGCAATAGAAGTCTATGGCTAGTTATGATTGTTATATTGGTGCAGGTGGGGTTAGAGGTAGGCTGAAAAGGTAAACCTGGATGGATACATGATCAGTTAGAAGTTTCATGCCTGCAGTGGCTCATCCTTGTTACTCACCATCATTCGCACGCCTGTGACTTTCAAATGTCCTGAGCACTGCAGGGCATTTATTTACCTATGAGAGATGGCTGTTGCCCTTCCTTAGGGAGCATGTGGCCAGAAACAGGGGTTGGGTATAAATAAAAATGACAAAGGACTTGATGGAAGAAGGGATCACGTAGCAGAAGAGGAATGACAGTCCTGGGGAAGGTTGGGCAAAGACTATAAAGTTGAGAGAAAAGAACATGTTTTCAGAGGTTACAAGCTTGTGCCTCAGAACTGGGACTAGCCTATACCATTTAGTACCCTTTTGGTTAGTCCTACCCAATGTGTTGGCTATGATTTTTTTTTTAATTTAATATTCATAAAGTTCAAGAATCCATATTTTTTTAAATCTGGATTTTCAACCTCTTGTGAAAAATTAGAACTTCCAGCAAACATGTGACACCCTTTCCTATGAGGGCAACAGTTTTCTGGAATTAAGCAGTGCCAAAGGTGCTAAGTGCAAATGTTCTTTGTCCAGATGACCAGTCATTCCTTCACTTACCTGCCTGCCTTCAGAACTGCTAAGTTCAGGTGTGACCCCTGGTGTTGATAACAAGCTCTCGATCTTTTATCAAACCAACTGGGCCAACTTGCTAATACTGTTTGTTGTAAAGCAGTGTCTGCAAGAGTTGAAGTCACCTTGTTGGGGAAAGCGGTGGAAGCATTTGAACATATTATGAAATATTTGCTTCACTAAATGTACAGCTTGTTCACATCCAATAATACATCCCTATTTCCCCCATGTTGTTTTTAAATTGAAAAACTGTTATTTTAAAAATTAGAATAAAAGATTGAGGGCCATTTTTACAGGGAACTGGCCATTGTCTACATTTTCCTCAGTGCATTGTTCTGAATTCTGCAGGATGTTCAGAAAGCTTTTTAGCTCAGGGAAGCTCTTTCTGTTTTTTGACGCATCATTAAGATTAATTGAGCCATTTGATTTTATGTTTTCCAAAAGCAAACTAAGTAGTGGCAAAAATGAGACAGGCTTTCACTGTCACTTTTGCTGTGTCTTTTTTCCCTAGCTTGTATTCTATGTCTGCCTTTCAAACATTCTAGGTATTCTAGAAGCAATAGCATCAATTGCATTTTCCCTTCATTTTTGCTGATGAAAGGTGGAAGTTCTTACATTTTCAGTGATGGCCCCAATGGTGATAAGCAACATGCAGACACTGTAATTAGCTATTATTCATGAAGAAAAGAACATTTTGGTTTCCGCAGAAATAAAAGAAAGGTTATCTTATGGACTTTAAATAAATAAATATAGCCTGTAACTTGTACTCACCATTCCATTGTCTCAAGCCCCTCTAGGACTTTTGGTCTCAATTATCTTTTTTTTTGATGTATTTCTCTTACCACTTTAGTCACTTCTCAGGAAGGGAAAAAAGTTTTCTGTGACCTGTCATGGTGCCATTATATTGTTTGCTTTCCTCTCAATTTATGCGAAAGTACCTAGCACCCAGCGGGAACTTGAAAAATGCTTTCTAAATTTGGATCAGCCAATTTTTGAAAAATCAGTCTATCTCATTGGCCCCAGTTTCTTACCATCTATGTACTCACTGTGTGGCTCCTGGCAGTCTGATTTTACCCACACCCTCCTACCCCACTCTTACTGGAGGCCTCTCACCAAGATCCCAGGTGCCTCTGTCACCAAAAATAATAATAAAACTTTTCAAACATTATTCTCTTCAGCATTTCTGCCCATTTGACAAATGACTGCTATCCTTCTATATATAAACAGCAACACTCACACGATGTCATCAGAAATTCTATTTATTTTTTTCCTCTTCCTGTAAACTTATTCAATACAGAAGGTCTTCCCCTGCTTCTGAATGAAAAGTCTGTGCCCTTTCTGCTCACTCTTGGACAATAAAATGCCCTACTGACACTTTAAATCACCTTTTTAAGCTGGCATCATAAATGTCTGGTCTCATGCAATTAGCAAAGCCTCCAATTTCATTTCATTACAGCTACTCCCCTCTCTTAGGAGGAAGCTGGTGCAAGCAAAAATCCTCAGCCAGTAAGGTTTTTTTGTCCCTGCCTTTTGCTACCAGTCCTCCCTGCAACTTGCTGAGGTTTCTGATCCCTTGAAGTCAGAACAGGGATGGGAGGGAGTCAAGAAACAGGAACAGGAAAATTCTCACTCAAAGGTCTTACTGCATTAGTACTGTTATAGGATGGTTCCTCACACTCCAAGTTCGGCAGATAACTTGTGGCTGTTTTTTTCAAGGATCCTTCATAGACCTGATCCCCCTCGCTCAGCCAGAAGCAACTGCTTTATCTTCTAAACTGCATTAGGGTAATGTATTATATAGCAGTGTTTTTCACCCTTTGGAGCACATCACATTCACCCAGAGAATTTTTTTTTAAATAAAAATGCTAATACTCTGCCCCAGGCATATGGAATGGGAATTTCTATGTTGGGGCTGCATTGTACTTGTTTTTAAAAATTACACAGATGATTCTAATGCCCACTGAAGGCCAAGGACAGGAGATCTACCCTGTGTTATAGTTACAATGTGCATTATCCTTCCTGAAGTCCAGTTTCCTGAGGGTTATATTTTTAGCTTTATAAAGCCCTCTTTAGAGCCTAAATCATAAGAAATTCTGAGTAATTTTTTTGTCGAGTAAATGAATTTGAAACCTCAAAAGTTCTGGCAGAGAAGCTTGGTTACTAGTAGTTGTTCAGTCTTCAACAGCTATGTATGTTTCCAGTGCTCAATAAATATTGGATGAGGAGCAGGCTAGGTGGTCGGTGCCTAAGAAAGGGAAGTGAGACAACAATCCAATAAAATAAGATGGATTGGTTATGGTTTCCAGGATCTGCTTTGAGAAATATCCTTGTGTCTTGCTGCCTTCTAAGGGCTTCATGCATATTACTTAAATTAATGCTGACAGCAGTTGACTTAATATAGGCGCTATTAGCCCCACTTTTTAGATGAAGAAATTGAGTAACTCAGAGAGGGTAGTAGCTTGACCCCCAAGGTCACACAATGTGTGTAAGTCACAGAGCCAAGATTTCAACTCAGATTCTTTGACATCAGAGCCTAAGTTCTTAAACTCTACACTAGAGCACTTTTCATTCAAGGGAGGTAAGAGCTTTAGAGCAGTTAGAGGGGACAATAGGTTTAACCATTTTCCTCCCTCTTGCCGTCCTTCTTTCAGGGTCCTTTCCTCTCTCAAGTCTACCTGTGAACTCTCCTGCCCTTTTTCAAATATTTCAGCACTAATTGTGATTCTGGGATACCAGAATAAATAAGAACAGTGCCTTTCCTTGGAGAGCAGGGAAGCAAAACATGACCACAAATGGTTTCAGATGGAGAATAGAGTTTTGCTAGAGGTGTATAGGAGCACAAAGGATAGAGCAATCAGTTTTATTCAGGTGGGAGCAAAAATCTTTTTAGAGGAAGGGACAACTGAAGAATAAGTGAGAGTGGTGGGAATATGAGAAGGGAAGTTCTAAGTAAAGGGAGTAGCAGTGGTGGGACCGTGTATGAAGCTATTTGGGAACTATGTTATTCATAGTGGTTGGAATATGGGGTAATGGTGGAATGGGGGAGATGAGGTTTAGGGCTTTGCACAGAGAATAGGACATGGATAGTTTTATTTGCTCTACTTAGGAGTTTAGATTTCATCCTGAAAATAATGAGTGGTGGGGCAAGGGCTAGCAAAGGATTTTTAGCAAGAGGTAGGGGGTATGCCTTGATAAAATTATTTAGAAAGTTACTTTGGGTGATTTGTGGATGTTGGGTAGGGTTGGAGTCATCCTAACACAAGCAAGCATTGATTGAAGCCATAGCACTAGTTGGGGGCTGAGGGAAAATGCTTTAGTAACAGATGAAAAGGAAGAGAAGGATGTCAGATGTTATGCAGGTAAAATTGAAGGGACTTAGTGGTGGATTAGATGAGGGACATGAAGGAGAGGAAGAATCTAGAACAACTTGAGTTTAGACTTGGTTATCTGGAAAGATTGCAGTGCTGTTCATTCTCAAAAGGAGTAGATTTGGGGCAGATTCTCAAAAAGAGTAGATTTGGGGCAGAGTTGAAGTGAGTTCATTTATAGACAAGATGAGTTTGAAGGAGCTGTGAGACATAGAGTGGAAATTTCTAGTAGGTAGTTAAATATGACCATCTAGAGATAAGGTAGCCCCTATCTAGGAATAAAATTCAATATATATCAGCATGTTGGTTATAGTTAAAACCAGTGGATGTCAAAACCATACCTGTGGATCCTGTTGCTTAGGGAAAGAGTGTAAAGTAGAAGGGGAGCTGGAGGTCCACATGTTAGGAAGCAATTCCTGTGGACCAAATAAAACTTCCAAGCTTTGTCCTGTGCCTTTTTGAACTTGAAGAAATCATTGGCTCTCTCTGAACTAAGTTTCCTTGCTGTTAAATTAAAGGTTGGACTAGATGATTTCTAAAGCCCCTTCTAGATATAACATTCTGTGGTTCTAATCCTTTGGATTCATTTTCATGACTGCTTTGGGACAAATAGGGCATTTATTAATTGCTTAATTTTGTAAACTCCCCAGCATCTGCAAGTCCATGCAATTACATATTCCCCTCATCCCTCTTTCTGATAAGAATGATTATCCTATACACATACATTCTATCAACATTCTTAGAAGATAACCTGGAATACCAAGAAAAAGGAAGGCCTGAGGAATCTAGTATATTTCATGAAAGGGGATAGTGTTTAAAAGTTCAGACTCTGAAGGCTGACCCTGGGCTAGAATTCTCTACCACTTAACTAGTTGTGGTTCCTTAGGCAAACTAGTTAACCTGTCTGTACCTCGTTTCCCTCATCTATAGAATAAGGATGATAATCCTAGAGATGATATAGTGGTTAATTGAGTTAATATACACAAAATACTTAGAACAGTACCCTAGCACTCAGTAAATTCCTATTTTCATGTAACTTATTATATTGTATTGTATCATGTATCATATCATACTGTATTAATCATGTCAGTGACCACATTGTCTGGTGAAGTCTCCTGATTATAAGGGCTGAGAGAATTGTCTTAGACTTTCACTTTTCTATAGGAAAGTGTACCTTCCTATTAAGTGGGAATTTTCAGACAGCTCTATTTAGTCCAGCTAACAAATAGAGCTGCAGATAACACAAAACAGGATTACATTCGCATTCAGTGTATGAGGTAGTCAGTATTAGATCAGAGAAATTAGAGAGGCCTCCCCTTAATGCTCTTTATATTTGCTGCATTTACTTATGATATTAAGCTTGAACTAAATCTGAGGGAAAGAAGTAGGAATGTATGAACTGTCCTATTACTCAATAATAAACCTTGCTAAGAACAATGAATGTATGAACTGTCCTATTACTCAGTAATAAACCTTATATATTTAAGTGTGTTAGAGGTTAGTAACTCTTGGCTGCACAGTTACCCTCTGAAGCCAATTAATTCCTTAAAGCATGTAGCTTATGATTATTTAGTTTTGGGACAGGAGCTCACACTTCTCTGGAATATTTTACCTGATCCTTAAAGCCTGCCTACAGGTCCCAATTACATAGAAGCAAAGAACATCTTAAGGATTGGTAACTTTTGAGACTTCTTGAAATCTTTTTCCAATTTCTTCCCCTTTACTCCTCTTCTTTTGTCTGAGAGAGACTGGCTCCCCACCTGTTTGCCAAGCACAGTCAAATGCGCTATCCTTTGCAGTTTATTGTGTGCCCAGGACAGTAGCATGACAGCAGTAATTCAAAACAGGGGTTTAAATGAATAAATAAGATTAAGCCTCTGGGATTAGTCCCAATTGAAAAGTTAGGCACTACCAGGGAGGATAGCCACTGCTGTTGGGGATTAACAAATGGCTTGCTGCAGGGAATTGTATTCACTGATCCAGCCACATTTTTCATTCCTGGTGGCCTCACTATCCCATGGTGTCCATCTTTTCTCAGACACACTGACTCAGATAGTAAAGATCTTTGAAATGTAGTTTTGTTTATTTCTTCTCATAAACTGACTGCTTGATTGCATTTTCAATACACACTCATTAGACCACTCTTTGGAAAATGTATGGTTCTAGAAATTACTGATATCTTGGGGAAACACATAAACAGATAATTTTCTTCCTCAAAACTAAACTGAAGGCAAGAAAACAAAGGATGCCCTCTGGTGAGGGCAGTGGAAAAGTGGGCAGGATCATTTTGTGCTCACGGTGCCAGGTATTTTAATAAAAATCTGTTCTGTTCTTATAGGGGCCTTTACTGTTTGCAAAGCCTATTACAGACTGCCTATCACTTGATCCTAAAAACAAAGAGGTTTACTTTATTAAGAATAGCGAAGCCTAGAGAGGTTGACATACTTGCCCAAGATCACAGTGCTGGAAGTAAGGCAGTCCGACAGCAGGTTTGACATTTTCTTTACTATAGTACTGCTGTATAATAATATGTTGAGCCCTTATATGAGAGTTCCAAATATTCCACCTGACTGGAAGGCCCTAGTATGTAAATCCATCTGGACTGGCAAACTTTTCACATTTTAAAATTAACTTTATACCTTATCTATAAAGCAATGGTTTTTTTCCCCCTTCTTGCCTGATGGACACCTGCAGTGAACCAGATTAATCCTTCAAGGAAAAAACAGCAGATAGGCAGAGAGAAACATAGAGTCACAGAAAGGGTTATTGATCATACCCTTGGAAGAGTTAGATGCCAAACAGAGGGCATCAAGAAATTTAGACTACTGAAATGTTTCAAATTGGTAAGGATGAGGGAGCAACATTGACTTAAACTTTTTAATTCTATTTAAAATGCTTAAGGGAGTAGAAAGTACAGGCTGGTAGCTTTTTAAAGTACTATCTTTTCTGATCTCCCATGAAGAAATTGCAGAAAGAAGTCAGAATTCACATTTATTTACTTGAATTTTGCTGAGGGCCTGGGCTGTAGGTTCTTCCAGCAAGTCTTCAAGGCTTCTATGTCCCCTTTTACTTCATATGTGTGGACATAACTTCATGAAAGTAATGACTTTGAGCTATTATAAAAAATGAACACCAAGAGGGGTCAGCAGCCTATAGTTAAGTTTCTACCTTGATTTTCTAATTGTTGCTGTTGATTTAAAGTTTCAAGGAAGCGATTGAACAACTTGAGGGCAGATACCATAAAGAGTATCTGTACTTAGCAGGCCCTCAGTAATTGTTTCTAGACAATCAAAGAATTATTCATAATAGTTTGTGAGACCATCTACTCTTCTTCCACTGTGACAATAAATATGTTCCTTGTGGCCAGAATCCTGACCTTACTCAGAGTTCCTATTCTTCACATATGTTCTAATAGTCCCTGCTGAGTTCCTTCATATGACTTTAACTTCTCTCCATTTCATGAATTATACTAGGAGGATACTGCTGAGAAGGTAACAGAACTGGCTTTGGTTGAATAGTACATAGGAAGATTGAAACTGAGAAAATTAAAGACAGTAAAATGGGCTTCATCTCATCCTTCTTGCCTTCTTGGAAATAACTTTGAGGGCACTGTGGGAACAGGGCTAAGGAGAGCTGATGGTTCTCTGGGTAACCCATAGCCAGCTTCAGACACGTCTCCCGTGTTGATATGCGACCACTCCAGTCCACTGGCATTTAGGGTGCTAGTGAAGTGCTGCTTGAGGGGTGTGTGGGGGTGCATTTCTGTCTCCTTTCTCTTTACTGACAAGGCCAACTAGCTGTTCTTCCACTGGTAGTATCGTCTGCCAGACAGATTTGGGCCCCAAGTATTCCAGTTTAGACTTAGACATATGATTAGTGTTTGAATAAAGTATCTTCCTTCTAAGTGAAGTGCATTCCCAAGTCTCTGCACTCACTCTCTTCTGTCATTCTCCATTTCCATCTCAAGTTACTATGCTGCTTTTTCCCACATCAGTAGCATTTTGGAAGTCCAACTTATATACAGTAAAGAATATAAATCTCAAGTATTATGTTCAGTGTGTATTTTTACATATGCGTGTACCATGTAGCCAGATGAGAACATGGAATATTTCTTTGTGACCCCTCCCAGTTGGTGGTCCAAAGGGTTAGCCATTATTTAATACTGTACTGTAATCCATCCATATTGTTGAGTGTAGAATTTCATTTTATAATTTATTCACCCATTTAACTTTTTATGGATAGTTTGTTTCCAGTTTTTGCTATTTATAAAAATGTTTATTATTACAATTAAAATATTAACATTAAGATTAACATGATAACACTACAAATAATGTTACCAGGAGTATTCCTATACATCTCTTTGGGTGGACATATCACTGTTTTCTATGGAGTATATTATATAGGAGTGGAATTGTCTGTTCATAGGACATACTAATATTGTCTTTTAGTAGGTAACACCAAGCATTTTTCCAATGTCTTTGTACCTGTTAACACTCTCTATGTTCCTATGCTTTCAAAGTACAGTTTTCCTCTGCAATATCTTTATTGTAGGACGGCGATGCTAGTTAATGTGGGATGCTGAGATACTTGCCACCCCATCCAGATTATACACACACACACACAGACATATACAAATTCATATATCATATTCATTCGATGTGGATGCAGAGGTGGAAATTTGCCTGTCTTATGCTTGGGGGATTAATAGTGAAAATTTGCCCTTATGCATTGAAAGGAAACTATCTGCTGGTTTAAAAAATCTAATTGTCAGAATAAAGTTAACTATTGAATAGATGTCTAGGCTTTATGACTTAGGAGTGAATATGAATCTCAACTAAGTGTGGTATTTGATTCATATTCAGAGTGAAACCAGAGGGTGAATTGAATAAGAGTAGGTCCCCTGATACTGCCTCTAGCATCATCCATTTGCAACAGGCTGAATTGCATTTTATGGCTGCTATTTTTTCTCATTTGTCTTTGATTCCTTTGAGAGGAAGCAGTAACTCAATTTATTAAACAGTGCTTAGAATCTTCAGCACTGAGCATATTAATTCTATCAAGTGTGTATCAGCATATGGCTGAAAAACAATGGAAACCTAAGGCTTCAGTTTATTGGTGCACGTAATGGAAGTAATCTACCTGCACAGGCTGGAGGCGAGGGGGTACAGTATAGCTAGTAATATCTTTTTTTTTTTTTTTTTTTTAATTTTTTTACATGGGCAGGCCCCGGGAATCAAACCCGGGTCCTCTGGCATGGCAGGCAAGCATTCTTGCCTGCTGAGCCACTGTGGCCCGCCCCTTTTTTATTTTTATTTACAAAACAAAACAACATACAAACACGAACATTCTTAACTTATGAACATTCCATGCTTGGTGTACAATCAGTGGCTCACAGTGTCATCACATAGTTGTAGATTCATCACCATGATCATTTCTTAGAAACTTTGCATCATTCCAGAAAAAGAAATAAAAAGAAAACAGAAAAATCTCATACATACCATACCCGTTACCCCGCCCTCTCATTGACATCTAGTATTTCCATCTACCCAATATATTTTAACCTTTGTTCCCCCTGTTTTTTTTCTATATCCCTTACCACTCCCTTTCATTGATCACTAATATTTCAATCTACTCTATTTTAACATTTGTTCCCCCTATTATTTACTTATCTTTAATCCATATTTTGTACTCATCTGTCCATACCATAGATAAAAGGAGCACCAGACACAAGGTTTTCACAATCACACAATCACACTGCAAAAGCTGTATCATTATACAATCATCTTCAAGAAACATGGCTACTGTAGAACATAACTCTACAATTTCAAGCACTTCCCTCTAGCCTCTCTAATATTCCTTAAACTAAAAAGGGGATATCTATATAATGTGTAAGAATAACCTCCAGGATAACATCTCAACTGTTTGAAATCTCTCAGTCACTGACACTTTATTTTGTCTCATTTCTCTCTTTTACCTTTCAGTCGAGGTTTTCTCAATCCCTTGATGCTGAGTCCCAGCTCATTCTAGGATTTCTGTCCCATGTTGCCAGAGAGGTTTACACCCCTGGGAGTCATGTTCCACATAGAGAGGGGAAGGGCAGTGAACCTGCTTGCGGTGTTGGTTGAGAAAGCGATAGGCCACATCTGAGCAACAAAAGAGGTTCTCTGGGGGTGACTCTTAGGCCTTATTTTAAGTAGGCTTAGCGAGGCCTAAGTTCCTTAGGATATCCTTTGCGAGGATAAGTTTTACATGAACAAACCCCAAGATTGAGGGCTTGGCATATTGCTTTGGTTGTCCGCACTGCTTGTGAGAATATCAGGAGTTCTCCAGATGGGGAAGTTGAATTTTCCCCCTTTCTCTCCATCCCCCCAAGGGGACTTTGCAAATACTTCTTTATTCACTGTTCAGATCACTCTAGGATTTATCAGGGAATCACACTGGACAAACCTACAAAATCTCATGTCCTATTCAAGGTTCCATGTACTTATGGTGTTCAATGAATCTGTCCATATAAGTTATATTAGGAAATGCACTAGTCAAAATATAAATTTTGTACCAAATAAACATTTTTTGCTTTAGTCTCACACAGAAGTTGAAGTTTTAAAATATGAATGACCGTCTATTTTCAACACCTCGCAATATTGACATTCCTTTGTTCTTCCTCAAGCAAAAACATTTCTTAATTTGTACACTTAGTCGCTATCATTGTATACTCTAGGCATTCCTAGATTATACCTTCTCAGTCACTGGTAATATCTTGGTATAAGAAAAAGAAGTATCAAAGTAAGAAACATGTAGGCTCTGTCTAGAAAAGTATATGTAGCCTGGATTTTCAATAGACTCCTCTCTTCATTTTGGATAAAGCTATATATTTGTCCATTCATTCATTCATTTATCATCCATTCATACAGTGATTCCACAAGTATTTCTTGAGTACCATGTCAGGCACTCTTCTAGATACTAGGCATATTTCAGGGAACAAAACAAAGGCCCTGCCCTTGTGGAGCTTACCTACTCAGAGAAGTAAGAGGCAAGAAAGAAAAAAATGCATATTTGTCATGTAGTGTTCAGGAAGGGGGAAAAAAGAGTAAGGGAGATGGGTGTGCAAGCTTAGATATGGGATACTGCTGTTGCTATTTTATAAATGAAAGCCTCTCAGGCAATGACATTTGTGCAGAGACTGAAGAGGCTCAGATTGAACAGTGTGGTTTTATAGGAGAGTAATCCAAGTGGAGGAGGAAGATGGCTGAAAAACAGTAAGGAGGTCTCTGTGGCTGGAGAGGAGGGTGTGAGGGGGAGGTTAGTAGGAGGTGAGGTCAGAGGGACACATCAATCTGAATCAGAGGACTCACGAGGCCACTGTAATGACCTTGGCTTTTTCTCTGAGTGGGAGTTCAACTTTTTTTCTTTATAAAAATAACTACTTTGAATGTTGGGTTGAAAATTGGCTGTAGGGACAGGGTTGAAACAGGCAAGCCAGTGAAGATCTCTAATAGGTCTGTTGTAAGAGTTAAATGGGACAGATGTTTTAAAAGTTTGTGAACCTTCACTATATCTGTGCTTTATTATAATAGTAAAGGTAATAATTGTGGTGATCTAAACATGGATGAAAAATGTTTGGCCCAGCCAGCCATATTAGTAAGTAGTAATGTAGTAATATACAAAATAACAATAATGTGCTATGGACATTATAAAATAAATTCTATAATATTTTTCTATATATCTAAAATTAATTTTCTTCTGGAATCTGTTCCTCCTCTCTTCCTTATTTAATAATGTGCCATGCTCACACCTGAACTTTTGTGACTCCTTATTCTTTATTCTCAGTACATCCAGGTAGTCCTCAGTTTCTGTTGTGTCTTCCTCCCTGTATCCCATATTCATCTCCTCTTTCTTCATTTCCAACTTTGGTTAGACTCTCCTTTCATCTCAGAGTTAGCCATCAGATTCTCATTCTGTAATCCAAATGAAATGCAGCAAAAAGAATATAGGTTTTGAAGTGAGACCTCGATTCAGATAGGTTCAAATCTTTGTTCTTTGATGTACAACCGTAGGACATTTTGCATTTTTTAACCTTAACTGTCCCTTTATAAAATAAGCATTATAATACCTAATTTATAGGACTGTAGTGAGGATTAAGTGGAACCACGGAACGTTTAAAGTGTCTGGCAGGTAGTAAAAATGGCAGTAGAAAATGTTGGTCCTTTCCTCTTCTTTTATTCTACTTCATTCTATCCTTGACCCACTGCATAGCTTTTGCCTATTATTCTTCTTTTCAAAAACTCCAGTGGCTCCCTTTTGTCTCATGAATAAAATAAATGCACTTTTACCTGCCATTCAGGGCTCCAATCTCTGATTCTAACTTTCATTTTCAACTTTCCACCATTTCTTCTCCATTTACTTCATGTATTAGCAAAATTCACTATTTTATAATCATGATGCCACTTTGATATGAAATATCATCTTCCCATTAAAATTCTACCATTCTTCAAGGGCCTTCTCAAATACCATTGCTTTCATAAAGCTGTTAACCATCTGGAAGTGATTTCTCCCAGTACTGAAATACCACTGGACTTGGAACAAGCAACAACATGTGCAAGCTCTGGAGCCAAGGAGCCCAGGTCCCATTGTTTACTGCCACCCTGGAGAAGTAACTTAACCTCTGCCTATAAAACAGGGATAATCATACTACCTACCTCCTATGGTTGTTATGAGGATTAAATGCAATGATACAAATGAAGCACTTGGAGTAGTAACTGGCACATGGAAAGCTTAAATAATTTTCTATGATTTGGGGCCTAAATAATCAATATTATTTTACTATCTGTGCTGGTTTAAAAGGATGTATGTACCCTAGAAGAACCATGTTTTAATCCTAATTCCATTTTGTAAAGGCAGACATTTCTTCTAATCCCTATTCAGTACTGTATGTTTGAAACTTTAATTAGATCATCTCCCTGGAGATGTGACTCAACAAGAGGGGTTGTTAACCTGGATTAGGTGGAGATGTGTCTCCACCCATTCCAGGTGGGTCTTGATTACTTTACTGGAATCCTATAAAAGAGGAACATTTTGGAGAAAGCCGAGAGAGATTCAGAGAGAGCAGAGAATGCTGCAGCACCACAAAGCAGAGTCCACCAGCCAGCGACCATTGGGGATGAAGAAGAAAAACACCTCCCAGGGAGTGTCATGAAACAGGAAACCAGGAGAGAAAGCTAGCAAATGATGCCGTGTTCGCCACATGCCCTTCCAGTTGAGAGAGAAACCCTGACTGTGTTCGCCATGTGCCTTCTCACTTGAGAGAGAAACCCTGAACTTCATCAGCCTTCTTGAATCAAGGTATCTATCCCTGGATGCCTTAGATTGGACATTTCTATAGACTTGCTTTAAATTGGGACGTTTCCACGGCCTAAAAACTGTTAACTTGCAACTTATTTAATTACCCTTTTTAAAAGCCATTCCATTTCTGGTAATATTACATTCTGGCAGCTAGCAAACTAGAACACTATCAATACCCATATTTTACAGGGACTTCAAATTAAAAGCTGTTTGAAATACACTAGAAAGAGGCAGACTATGAACCAAGAGTACTTAGACTCTAGTAAACTCTTGTTATGAGTTTACCACTCATAAACAAGCTGTGTGATGTTGAATATGTCACTTAGCCACTCTGGAGCTTCCTTCTCTAGCTGTAAAAACTTGGGCTAGACAAAAATCTCTAAGCTCTCTTTCAGTTCAAATAGCCATATAGATATCTAAGAGCCACCTCCAACTCAACATGACCAAAACAGGACTCTTAATTTCCACAACTGTAAATGCACTCCTTCCACAGTCTTTTCCATTCCAGTAAATGGCATCTCCATTTGCCCAGTTTAAGTAAAAAAACGTATGAGTTATCTTTTGACTTATCGCTTTCTCTCATGATCTAAATCTAATCCATCTGCAAATCCTAGTCTCCTACTTCCAAAACACATCCTGACTCCATCTACTTCTCTCAGCAACACTACTACAACTCTACTGCAATAATCTCAACTGTACAATTGCAATAGGCTTCTAACCCATCTGCTTTCATTCTTCCAGTCTGTTTTCCTCAGAGCCCAAGTGATATTTAAAACACGTCAGATGTCACTCCCTTACTTAAAACTCTCCAGTCATTTTTCATTGCACTTAGAATGAGATCTACCACTCTCGTTATGCTTCAGCCACACTCCCTTTTTTTTCATGCTAGGTCACCAGTCTTATGTGTGTCTGGGTCTAGGACTTGCAGTTCTCTGCTTGAAATACTCATGCCCCAGATCTCCCCTGGACTTGCTTCTGTTTTCATTTAACATCTCAGCTCTAACTGCCTCCTCCCTTCTATCAGTAGGGCTCTAAGACCCCACCCTATTTTTTTTTCCTAGTGCTTACAAGTTTCAGAAAATAGCCCATTTGTTTATTATCTGTCTCCTCGTAGTAGAAATTAAACGTCCTCATAGGGTCCATTTCATAGCAGATGCCTGGCACACAGTAAGTATGCAAAGAAGAAAAAAAAAACTGACTAAATGAGTGACTGTAAACCCAGTTTTAATGGTATCAAAGTTTATGTTGATTTCATGACCCAAGTATGTATTTTTGCCACCGCCCCCCAAAAAAGTGAGGATTAGTTTTCTCTTCATTTATACCTCATTCCGAATTAACATAAATAACAAGTCATATGCTTGTGCTGGAAACACGACTGAAAATAAAACGGTAGTAATACAATCACTCAGGGATGTTCCCACCCCCAACCCCCCCCCGCCCCCAACCTAGATAGTTCTTAAATTTGTCAGTCTCTCCATCTCTTCTCCCACACTACCTCTCTGATCGTCTTCCAGTGGCTTCTAATCTCCAAAGAATCGGCTCTTCAGACCGCAGCCACTGAGCTTTTCGGTCGCTGTAAAACCCAGGCTTGAAAACCTTCGATGTTTCCTTTGTTCTCAGGGTAAATACCAGAATCTGCAGTGACCCACCATTTCGCGTTACGCCACCCCGCACTCTCCACTCGAGGCCAAGCTTTCATTCCTTCCTGCCTTTCTGGTTCCCGCCTGCCACCTGACCCGTTGCCCTAGTTTCCCATTTCCTGGAAGATTCTACATCACACCCATTTTGCCTCCTTCTTTGGATCTCGGATGAATGTCCCTTCCTCAGGGAAGCCCTCCCTGACTAGGTCAAACCCCACCCCTCCATCATACACCCCCGCATCACCAAAGGTCCTCTCTTTCAAAGGTCTTTGTTTTATAAGTTCATACTCATGAATAAGATAACTTTACTAACGTGCGTTAACACAAGCTTGCATTCTATAATTATTTGCGGAAGGAATGAAAGGACAAACTCCTCAAACACTCCTTACCCCTCCCCCCAGGGCTGCGGCGCAACTCTTACGCATTAAGCAGGCGCCGCGGGGGCCGACCTCTCAGGGCGCCTGCGCGAAGGGAAACGCATGCGCAGACGTACGAGTTCGCTGACAGATTCTTGGTGGCGGCGGCGGCAGCAGCCCTGGACTGCGGGGAATGGGAGTTCGCGGGCCCTGACTGAGCACCGCCCCCGCCTCCCTGCCCCCGACATGGCTCAAGAGAAAATGGAGCTAGACCTGGAACTGCCTCCGGGTACGGGAGGGAGCCCGTCGGAGGGCGGCGGCAGTGGCGGCGGCGGGGGCCTGAGAAGATCTAACAGCGCCCCCCTGATCCACGGCCTCAGTGACACTTCGCCGGTGTTCCAGGCCGAGGCGCCGAGCGCCAGGCGGAACAGCACAACGTTTCCGAGCCGCCACGGCCTTCTGTTACCGGCCTCCCCGGTCCGTATGCACAGCAGCCGCTTGCATCAGATTAAACAAGAGGAGGGCATGGACTTAATCAACCGAGAGACTGTCCATGAGCGCGAGGTGCAGACCGCAATGCAGATAAGCCACTCCTGGGAGGAAAGTTTCAGCCTGAGTGACAACGATGTGGAGAAATCCGCCTCCCCGAAGCGCATCGATTTCATTCCGGTGTCACCAGCACCGTCACCCACCCGAGGAATTGGGAAGCAGTGTTTTTCACCATCCTTGCAAAGTTTTGTGAGTAGCAATGGATTGCCTCCAAGCCCTATACCCAGCCCAACGACCCGATTTACAACCCGGAGAAGCCAGAGTCCCATCAACTGCATTAGACCAAGTGTTCTTGGACCATTGAAAAGAAAATGTGAAATGGATACTGATTATCAGCCAAAGAGATTTTTCCAGGGCATCACCAATATGCTTTCTTCTGACGTTGCACAGCTGTCAGATCCCAGTGTGTGTGTATCTTCTGATAACCTTGATGGAAACAGCAGCAGTGCCGGATCTTCTTGTAACTCACCAGCGAAAGTCAGCACTACCACCGATTCTCCTGTGTCACCTGCCCAAGCGGCCTCTCCATTTATTCCAGTAGATGAACTTTCATCTAAGTGATTTTCCCAAACCTAAGACTTTGTTTTTGCATTGGAGGGAGGAAAAAAAAAATCAAGTTGGAGCAAGCACTGAACTTTGTTGATTAATTTGAGGCTATTACCTATTTGACCCTTTTCCTTTTTTGGAATTTCCTGAAATGTTCTTCTAGAGAACTTCTATGTCCAGTTCCTGCGGGTGCCCTTGAATTCAGTGTAGTAATATTTTCAGACGTTTTCCCAATAAGTGTGTTGAAGCATACATCTTTACGCTGCTAATATGTCTAAATACATATGTTATCCCTTGATTTTTTTTAAATAATTGAGAGCTCTATTTATTTATGGGATTATTAAGTTCTGATGAAAATATAAATGTTGAATTAATCAGCATAGTAAACTGATGTTTTAAAATTCCATACTTCATGCCCACACTAATTTTAATGTTATTTTCAGTGGTTGCTAATTTCCATTTGATAAAGAACAAGAACTTACCTATTTAGAGCTATTTTTGAAATATTCTAGGTATAATATGTCATACCAGTCATTGTTTTACCCAGGGATCTTTGGGTATTTAATTTTGGGGTCAGAAGTGGATGGGGTGTGTGATAAAAGAACAAAATATAAACGTTTGCAACAGATCTTTTTAAATCAAGTATATGAAAGTCAACATAATTAAGAAAAATGTTTTCTAATGAAATCTTAACAGTAATTACCATGTCATACAAATGTAACTACTACCCATATAGGAAAATGAAAATTTTCTTTTTTTTTTACTAAAAGTGCATTCTTTTGGATAAATTCCTAAAGTGAAATAGGACAGTGCCTTGCAGTCTTCACCTACAGTACATTTTCAAATGTAGAAAATGTGTGGGAAGCCTTGTTAAGCTTCAGCAGAGTACCCAGGCAGAAAATATTCTGTCAATTGTTGATAAACTTTAAAATACTCAATTGTGCCTCATTTCTGAAAATCCTTCCCAACAAGGAGCCAGAGCAACTATTGGCTGCTTTTCTGCTTTGCCCATCTGTCACCTTCCTCGTTTTCCTTTGCTCAGGAAGGAAGCAGCTGTTTCCTTGCCAACAGGTTGTTTCTCTTCATCTCCCACAAAACTAGGGCACCATCGGTTAGACAAAGGTACAGTGTGACTCGGATTTCTGACAGTGAGTAACAACAGGACTGTGGAATTGTTTCAGGAGCCTCTTTGGTTAAAGCTGCAGCTGGAGTTGACTGCCTTGGGGATGGCAGTTGATGAAGGGTCAATGACTCAAAAGAGAAAATCATTGGAGAGTCACATAGGTAACTCATTATTTACTTTAGGTTTTGTTAAAGGTAGAATTGTGAAATGTTCTTTTCTTTGCCTTTTACTATTAAGACAAAATACGGAATACTTAATAAGTATAATGTTTTATATTATACGTAACTAGATAGGTGGGTATAGAAAGAATGACACACAATAGGGGAAGGGGGACGAAATAAAAGGCTCAAAGAGAAACCAAGACAACAAGCCCCAGCTTACTTTTTGAGGTTATTGCCTAAGAGACTTTGACAATTATGTGGAATTTTTACAACTATGAGAATAAATGGAATTGGTCAACTCTTGATAGTTGCCTCAAGGATTCAATGAAATTACATTAAGGGTAAGATTGTGTCCACAGGCTTAAAATTCTCTATTCTGTTCATATGTTCATATGAATGTTCAAATGTTCCAGTCCTGACCTTGATCCTCAGATTCAAACCTTTTGGGCATCTTCACCTGCTTCCAGAGGCACTTTAATCTTAATATCTTTAAAACAAATTTATCATCTCATTTAGCTTCCTCTTGCGTTACCTAAATTCATGTCATCACTGTCTAATTTCCTTAAACTAGTGACAGAAAATCATCTATAATATTCCCTTTTCCTTATTTGCCACTTCCAACTTAATCGCCAAATCCTATCAACTTTACTTCTGAAATGAATCTCAAATTTCCTCCTTCCTCAAGCTCTATTGCCCCTGATTTAGTTTAAGTTCTTGTCTAAATAATCTCCCCCTCTGTCTTCAATTCTTGGTCCAGTCCTTCCACTGCCTCTAGAGTGATACTTCTAAAATATAAACTTAATTTTTTTTTAAACCTCCTGCTTGAAAACTGTACCTTCTTCCCCATTTCCTACAGTTTAGGGAACAATTTGTTTAATTTGTTGTATAAAGTCCTTCATAATCTGGCTATATTCTAAAAAAAAAAAAAAAAAGAGCTTCATTCCTCTGCTAACCCCCTTCCCAGTGCACATTTATCCTTCTTACTCTGCAAATACTAGACTATTTGTTATCCTTTAAATATGCCACGTACTTTCACATGTCTGTGCCTTTGGACAGGCGGTTACTTCTCCCTAAAATGCCATTCCTTTCCTCAGCCAGGAAATGCTTTATCTCTTTCTACTACATGGGAATTTAAGTATGGAAGTAATATATACCTAATGTTTATAAAATATTTTAACAATGCAGATGTGTATATGGTAGAAAAAAGAAAGTCTGTCTTTTATTATGTAAAATTTACTTCCCACAAGTAACCTGTGTTAACAATTTGCTGTATATTATGCAAGAGTGTTACTCTGCATTTCCATGTATATATGTATATAACTGCAGGAAACCAACATGTCACTCTTGATCCCTTTTGTCCTTTCTTTACCTTATAGCTAGTCATTTACCAGGTCTTTCTAATTTTATCTTCTAGAATCTATCTCCTTATTTCCATCTCTGTTGCCACCCTAGACCATGTTACCATCATTTCCTTCTTTTGCTTCTAAAGCAGCCTCCTAACACCCAATTTTTTCTTGTCATGCTCACTCTGGTCTGCTACCTGTTGGTTCTTCATACATCAAGTAGAGTAATCCTTTTTAAATTGCAGACTGACCCTTCTGTCACATGGCTTAAAGCTTCTCAATTGCTTCCTGTTCATACATATACCAAAATGTATTAATTCTGGCCCTTCCCTCTCCTTTGCTTCGTTTTCTGTGCTTCACCTCACTGGCTTGCTTTCTTTAAACATTATGCTCTCTGCTGTTTAAGGTGGTTTTCCCAGGTCTTTTTCCCTGAAAACAGAGGACTCTTCATTTCTGTAAGTTTGTTCTTCTGAATAGGTGGCAACTTTTAAATCAGATAAGGTTTTAAGAGTTTATATGAACACTTTACATTGTATTATTGTTTGTAACTATAATTATTACTCTAGAATGTAAGGGCTTAGCTCATGTAAGAATTATCTTCAAAAAGTCACAGACCATATATCAGCATTTAAATTATAATTTGTCATATATAACAAACCTCTGTGGTATATTTTCCTTTATTATACTTGTTAACGTATGAGTAAATGGGAAGAATAATGGTCACCAAATCCCAGGCTGCTGGATGTCAGGGCTTTTAAGCATACTTGAAAGATTGATTGTATCAAGAATAACCTGTATTAGATTGCCTCCCAGTGATTATATTTATTAGTTTAACCAGTTACAGTCCTACAGAAAGAGACCACTCTTGAGATATTTGGCAGATAAATGGAGGAAAAGGCAGGCTTAGAAGCTAAGCAGGGCTGAGAAAGTTGTTTTCTTAAGAGCATGTTTATAGGTTAATAGAAAAAATCTGAAGGTCCAAGAGAGAGGTTAGGAAAAAGAGGAATACTTGCCAAAACAGTGTACTGAAGAAGATGGTGTTACCTCCATATCCAGGGTAGGATCAGAGAATGGAAGAAAGAATTGGCTTGAGTACAGAGGTCTGGAAGCTTTTAAAATTTTTCTTCTGAAACAAGATGAAGAGTGAAAGGACGATGCAATATCAGTAAATACTGAATTTACTGATAGGAGTGTGGAGGAAGATACATGAAAACGGAAAAAAATTGTATCTGATTGCTTCTATTTTCCAATTAATGAGGAGTCTAGGATATTTGAGAGTGGGGCAGGAATAGATTTGGAATTGTGAGAGAAATAAAGATTTAGTGTTACCTCTAAGAATCTGTAAAGAAGTGACTTAAAGTTGAGTAGAAGGTTTATTAGGCCACATTGAACGCCAGATTGCAGTTAGATGGCAGAAGCAAAGAAAGTAGGTTGGATTGATGTTGGGTTGACTTAGATTTGGGGATTATTTCAATGGGTACTAGATAAGATCCAGTGTATGAAGTAATTAAGGATTCTGCCAGAAGTGTAATTTGAATAATTGGCCAGGGCACCAAGGATGTTAAGAGAAGTCAGCAGAAGGTGATGAACTAGGCAGTTTTTTCCAAGGTGTTTCACTATAATCACCCATGACAGAGAATACAGAACACCTGGTCTCATTGTAAGGCTCTTGCTTTAGAAACTTTTCATGGAGCTCATTTTGTTCAGTTATAGAATCAGCCTTAGGGATAAGCATTGAGTTTCACTTATTTGATAAAAATTTGAGTCACATTGCTCACTGTAGCCAAATGAAACTTCTTTGTGCCCTCCCTAAATTGCCATCCGATTAAAAAATTTGATTAAGAATTGAAATGAATTTTATTTTAAAAAATAATTATGAAGTACCTGCTTTGTGTTAGGCACTGTTCTAGGTGCTAAGCAAATGCAGTAATTAATTTAATTTTCATCATTGCCATATGAGGTAAGTACCATTATCACTCTCATTTTATAAGTGAAGAAATGGACTCATAGAGAAATTAAGTAACTTGCCCAGGGTGCCGTGGCAAGGAGGTAGGCAATATATTGTGGTGGTTAAGAATACAGATTGTGGAGCCAGATGGCTGTAATGCAGATTAAATGAACCAATATATGTAAAATGTTTCCAAAATGCTGGGCAATTTCCGAAGAAGCATCAACTCTCATTATAATTGTGGTGATAGGTTGGCAGTTGTTGTCATCTGTCTTAGACTTGTTACAGGAATCTTTTCTGTATCATCCTTGACTGATGAAACTCCTACTTCCAAACTCAGTATACTCTCTACCCTTCAATGCAGACTTTCCTTTTATAAGGTAAATGTTTTGGATTTTAGAGTGTATTTCTTTTACTGAGCAGACATTTCCCTCTGTAACTTTCACATTTAGTTCAAGTCCAGCACTATGGAAAATGCAAAACAAACCGTATCCTCTTTTTGAGGTGATCGTTCTCCCTTCACAAATCAGAAACACTGACCCCTCTGTGAAATAGAATGGTCATCTCTTTTTCCTGATTTTAGAAGTCTTGAGCAGTCTCTTTAGTGTATCCACTCTGTGTGAAATAGGCCAGTTATTGTGTGGCAGCCACGATTTTCACAAGATTGTGATTTCTCATAGGGAAAGCAGGAGCCAGTCTAGTAACATGAAGCATCACCAATAATAATAATGATTGCAGCTAATATTTATTGAGCACTCATTATGGGCCT
>PVIY010034638.1:0-26975 GCA_004026745.1 Myrmecophaga tridactyla
CTGAGGGCACCAGCTGCCAAGCCCACCAGCTGCCAAGCCAGACACCACAGCCCACAGAAGAGGGGAGAAGGGAAAGGGGAAAGGGGGCAGAGGAGCCTTGCAGGAGCCCCGCAATGCATGCCCTATAAAGCTGGCTCTCCAAATCCTGCCAAGTCCCTTCTGACTTCCTCTTTGCAGATCCCAGCCAACTCCTGGAGCCTTGTATTTTCTCCTTTCCTCTTCTTCATCCAGCCGAGGGGTTGTTCCTGACCTAGATTCCCTACCAATGACAGCAGTCTGTCCTTTATTAACCTTTATCAAGCCCCTTATCCTCCATCATCTCCTTTAAGGGCGGCAGGAGGAAGTGGGCATCACACCATTTTACCAGATGGGGCACCTGAGACCCAAGAGAAGGGAAAGGATCTGCCTGAATCACAGGATTGAAAATTAGGCCTGTCTGACTCCAGAGTCTGCCAAAGACCCTGCCAGTACTGCCACAGCTTAGCCCTAGGGGTTCCCCCACCACTCTGAGGGAATCCTGCCCCAAAATGAAACTGTTTCTCAAGTCTTCTCACCACCAGCTCGACCCTGATGAATCGGCCAAGCGTGCTACAGTGACAGAAGCCGGGTCTGGGATCACACTTTTCAAATTCAGAGCCTGACCTTGACACTTACTGGCTGGATGGCCTGCAGCAAGTCAGCTAACCTCTCTGGGCCTTGACTCTCCTACCTACAAAATGGAAAGAATAACAGCAGACATTTATGGAGCTGAGCACTTCCCACAACTCATCTCACTGAACCCATGCTAAAGCTTAGGAAGTAGCTACTACTGTTAGCCCATTTTGCAGAGGAGAAGATTGAGGCACAGATAGGTGGAGTCACTTGCCTAATATCACCTAGACAGTAAGGAGTTTTCAGCTCCAAATTCTGTGTCACTTGCCAGGGATGGTTCGTAATCACTTGCCTTGTGTACTATACCAAATCAGCCAAGTTTTTATACTCCGTCTTTAGTTATTTCATAATTGTTCAGGGTGGCACAAGGCAAGCTTAGCACAGATAATCAATGCACATCAACTCCTGAGGCTTCCTTGAAGCTAGGCTATCGGTTTCTAGCTTTCTGGTGGGTAAGAGGCACATATGCTGGGAAGAGCTAGGTGAAATGAGAGGCATTTCCCCCTCCACTTCTCACCACCTCTCCAGAAAGGAAGCCCAATATACGGGCTAGGGTTTTGAAGGGAAAAAAAAGAATTATTTAATAATGATAATGACAATGGTATCTGTGAACCAGGAAAATCTTTCTTTATGTAAGAGGAAACGATATGGTCCTAAACGCACCAGAGAAATAGCATTGAACATAAATCCCTGACTGAAGATACAGGACCCAGGAGATTCCCACTTCCCACGATGGCCCAAAGCAGTGACTCTATGCTCCAGTTCCCTGACCATCTCTACCCAGATTGCTAAACCAGTTACCCAAAGCAGGAAGTGAGAAGCAGAGCTGATGGGAGAGGGGATTTCCTGGTAGCATCTGTGCTATGTCCAAATAACAGCCATTCTTTCTCCCATGACAGAGAGAAGTTGACTCCGTGCCTTCCACATGTTCAGTGAAATGCAAAGAATGCTCAGAATGAGACCTCACCTCCTGCTACCGAAGAGGCTGAGTTAAAGTGGGCCCTGATCAGTTTCAACCCAGGATTAACATTCACAGCTTTGCTGCCCAACGGACCCCAAGGATCAGATGCATTTAAATGAGAAGAGATCAGAATTCATTAATGCTAAATTTCCAGCTGGGTCCTCTAATTAAAGAAGTTTCTCTTTAGTTTCTTCAGTCATACCTCCTCCCAGAGCAAAGACAAGTCAGAAAACTGAGGACCAGCCTGGAAAGATCTAAGCGTTACCCAAACTTCAGAATCTTCTCTGCAGTGTGTGCTCTCTAAATCCTTACCAGTCCCAAATTTATCTAATATATTCCTTGGATCACCTTGCATTTTATGTGGGATGTTTTATAGAACTACCAAAAATGGAAAACCCCAAATCCCTTGCCATTAAGAGAAGGTAACTGTAGAAATAAATACAGTGAATACAAAATAACATGATTAAATTCTACCTAGATTCTGTAGCCTAAGACCTGCTTTTTTTTTCATAAAGGGAGTTAACAAATATTAGAGAAAGTGTTGAAGACACACTAGTACCAAACTATAATTTCCTCCTTAAAGTAATCAGAAAGGTTGAGGAAGATTATAAAGGAAAAAAAACTGTTTATTTCCATGAGTCAATGTTATTTAGTTGTGCCTATGAACCACCTAAAATCATCATCTGATTTTATATATATATATATATATATATATATATATATATATATATATATATCAGAAAACAGTGATTGATTCGGCCCCTTAATTCACAAAAGGGAAAATTGAGAAACAGAGAGCAGAGCCAATGTGGCACCAGAACCTGAGTCTCCCTGCTGTTCAATCTGTTTTTTTAATACAATATTTTATTTGTATAAAATATATTTTATTTCTTTTTTTATTTATAATTGTAGATTTAATCAGTGGGAGACATGGCACTATACCCCCCCTTTCACTCATATTCACCTCCAATGTGGGCAGTGTTACCTATAAACCTGCTAATTAGTTACCATCACTTCTTACCCATTCCTGTGTACTTAGAGTCAACCTCACTGAGCAGTCTTTCCCGTCTCCAGCTTCTGTGGCTCTCTAGGTCTGCTATATTCACTGGTGTAACCTCTGAGATTACCTTTAATAACAGCGAAATCAAACAGCATCTTTCCTTTGGTGTCTGACTTATTTCACTCAGCCTTTGGTCCTCAAGTGTCATCCATGTCGTCATGTGCTTCAGGATGTCATTTCATCTTACTGCTGCCTAATATTCTATTGTATGTATACACCACACTGTATTTATCCACTCAACTGTTGATGGGCACTTGGATTGTTTCTATCTTTTGGCAATCGTGAATAGTGCCGCTATGAACATCGGTGTGCAAATGCCTGTTAGTGTCACTGCCCTCAGCTCTTCTGGGTATATACCGAGTAGTGGTATTGCCAGGTCTTAGGGCAACTCAATATTTAGTTTTCTGAGAAATCACCAAACTGTCTTCCACAGTGGCTGCACCATCATACATCCCACCAACAGTGAATAAGTGTTCCAATTTCTCCACATCCTCTCCAATATCTATAGTTCTCTGTTTAAAAGCAGCCATTCTTATAAGTGTGAGATGATATCGCATTGCCACCTTAATTTGCATTTCCCTTATAGCTAATGAAAATGAGCATCTCTTCATATGCTTTTTAGCACAGAAAAGTGTCTATTCATATATCTTCTGCCCATTTTATAGTTGGGTTCTTTGTTCTTTTTCTGTTGAGCTGTATAATTTCTTTATGTACACAGGATGTCAAGCCTTTATCTGATATGTGGTTTCCAAATATTTTCTTCCATTGAGTTAGCTGTCTCTTCACCTTTTTTTTTTTAAACTTTTTTATTAATTAAAAAACTTCTCTTCACCTTTTTGATAAAGTCCTTTGAGGCACAGAAGCTCTTGATCTTAAGGAGTTCCCATTTGTCTGTTTTTTCTTTCACTGCTTGTGCTTTAGGTATAAAATTTAAAAAGCTACCTCCTATTACTAGATCTTGAAGATGTTTCTTTCTTTGTATTTTCCTCTAGAAGTTTTATGGTACTAGCTCTTACATTTAGGTCTTTAATCCATTTTTAATTAAATTTTGAATAGGGTGTAAGGTAAGGGTCCTCTTTCATTCTTTTGGCTATTGGCATCCAATTCTCCCAATCCCATGCATTGAAAAGACTATTCTGTCCCAGTTCAGTGGATTCGGGGGCCTTGTCAAAGATCAATTGTCCATAGACTTTATTCGGCCAGTGTTTTTTGACCACTGTCCAGCCCTGTTGTTCGGAAAAGCAGCTAGCAGAGTACCAGCTCCTGGCACCAAGTCATTTCTTCAAAAATAATTTCAAATGAATAAGTTGAGCAGTCAGATGAAATGATGTATGTGATAAGCTGAATAATGGCCTCCCAAAGGATACCCATATCTTAATCCCTAGAACCTATGAGTTTTACTTTATATGACAAAAACGTACTTTGCAAATGCGATTAAATTAAATATCTTGGGATGGGGGGATTATCCTGGATTTTACAAGCAGAACCTAAATGCAATCCCAAGTGTCCTTATAAGAGAAAAGAAGGAGATGTGACACTGAAGAGGAGAAGGCAATGTAAATACAGAGGCAAGGATTGGAATGATGCAGCCACAAGTCAAGGAATGTTGGCAGCCACCAGAAGCAGAAAGAGGCAAGGAATGGATTCACCCCTTGAGCCTCTGGAGGGCACATGGCCCGGCCAACAACTTAATTTCAGTCCACAGAAACTTATGTCAGTCTTCTGGCTCCATATCCGTAAGAGAATATGTCTGTGTTGTTTTAAGCCATCATATTTGTGGTAATTTATTACAGCAGTCATAGAAGACATATATGCTGTACATTATACCACTTTGAAAGCTCTGAAGAGTTATATAATGGGGCCCAAGAAGTGAGTGGTACAGAAAATAAGATGACCAGAAGAGGGAGGAGCCATGGGGGTGAGGAAGGCCTTGGGAAAGAGGAGCACTGAAGCAGGATCTGAACCAGAGAGCAGAAGAGGGGCATTCAATCATTCACCCAACAAACATTTACTGATCACCTACTATGTCCTGTTAGGAGGCAAGAGGAGCTGATACAGAATTATATACACAACAGGATCCTTGCCTTCAGGAAACTCCCAATGTATTAGGAAGATGAGGCATACCCAGGTGGAAAAAGAAATTAACAAAATGAGATGGAATAATTCCCCTTCTAGGATTAGAGGCATGCACAAAAAATGTCTGTGCAGGGATATTAATCACAACATTATTTATAAATGTGAAAACTAGGACACATCATAACTATCCAGCAACAGGAGATTGGTTACATAATCCTAGCTCATCCCACAATCCTAGCACATCATTGCAATGAACTACTATGCAGTTTAAAAATCATGTTGATAAGAATATATAATGACCTGGCAAAATGCTTATAATACACTGTTAAATGACAAAAGTAGATTACAAAAAATAGGATGTATGGTCTGGCCCTCCCAAAATGTGATTATATACACCTCTTCACAGAGAAAAATACTGAAAAATCTACATCCAATGTTAATTGTGGCTATCTCTAGGTGCTGGGATTCCAGATCTACATCAGTAAATATGTGTGAGTACTTATGTGCTAAACCAGGCATGGCAAAAACTTTCTGTAAAGAGCCAGAATATAAATATTTTGCAGTTTGCAAGACATACAGTCTCAGGTACAATTACTCAGCTGTGACCTTGTATCACAAAAGTTAGCCGTGGACAATACAGAAATGAATGGGCATGGCTGTGTTCCAATAAAACTTCATTTTTTGTTTACAAAACAAGCAATGAACGGATCTGGACTACGGGTCATGGCTTGGTGACTCCTGTAGTAAGTGCTTTGCTTTTCTATATTTTCCAAACCTTCTCTAATGTGGAAGGAAAAACAGTCAATTAAAAAAAAAAAACACCTCAATATCAATCGGTTCTGGGAGGGCAAAAGTAGAATCATAGTAAAGTAGTATGTCCCCTTGGGGTGACAACTTCAAATATTCCCACAGGTCAGACAGGTAACAAAAACGTGATTAGGCACCTGGTGTAAAATAATACAAAGAGCACAAAATCTAACCAAACATATTCAAATTCAGTTTTTAATTTTAATATCTGCTAAACAAAAATTATCTGGGGCGGCTGCCGTGGCTCAGCAGGCAGAGCTCCGACCTGCCGTGCTGGAGGTCTGGAGTTCGATCCCTGGTGTCTCCTGCCCATATGCAAATTAAAAAAAAAAAAATTATCTGCAAGCCTTCAGCTTATGACTCTGGAAAACCTTCCTAGCAAATACTACTCTAGCGAGTGCTGGATTCAAACCCAAAGCAGGGCGGCCCCCACTCTGACACAGCTGTCTCCACCTTGACCTCATTAACTCCTGCCCAAATGACCAACTCGGAACAGAGCCGTTAATCTTTATTGAGAAGGTGCCTCCAGCCATTTGTGCATTCACCTGACAGTACTATGATGCAGGATGAATTTCCTTGACCTTTTGATGAGAATGCCACATGCAAAAAGTACCCCAGCCCCCAGTAAAGCCCAAATATTTTCTGCACATTGCAGCTACTTGTTCATGAAGGCTTGCCACGGAATGGAAAGTCGCTACACCAGGCTGAGTAATTTACGTTTCTGAAGGCCCCGTGAATTATTACCCATTACCTCATCCTGGCAACTTTGCAGATTCTTGCCAATTCATTTTCTGAAAAGAGAAAAAGAAGCACAAAGAGTCTTATTTGGGGCTCCTTATTGTTTGTTTTTTGTCGTGGTTTTTTTTTTTTTTAACCTTTGTAGAATGGCAACGGTTTGCAAAAGGAATCTCTATCTGTCCCACCACAAGGGCAGAGGTTAAACTTGCAAGAAGGTCAGTGAGTATGGCCTGGTTATTTGAATGAGATTCATTTTTACATGCACGTCCAACAAGTCCATCGAATCATCACTCTCAGTTCTTATTGTCCATCAGTGAACCTTCCAGACAAAATCATCAGGACTCCCACTCTACCTTTGAGAATAAATGGAGTATAGCAAGACATAAGAAAAGGAATCCAAATAAATATCTTCTCAAATGCTGAGTTCAGCACACTTATAGGAAAGGCCTCAGAGAGAAGACAAACTCAGTATAGCTGCCTAATGGCTTAATAACTGGTTACAAAACTAAGAGCAGATAATGTCGTTATATGCACATGCTATGGTCTGGTAAGGCTGTTTCAAAGTTAAACATAGACTTGAAAAAATAAGCTCTGGGTTAGTTCCAGCCCTGCCTCAAGGCATGGACCTCATCTGTTTCCTCATCTGTAAGCTATGATTAATGATACCTCCCTCAGAATTGTGGTAAAAGCAAATTAGGCAATATGCATTCAGGAAAGAGTCCTGTAAACAGTAAAAAGTTATACAAATGGGTCTGTCTTCTTCTTTGGATGATAATTACTTTATAAGAATCCAATACCTGCAAATTAGCACAAAATTTTGCTTGCACATTCACTACAATGTTGACACAAGATCAACCAAAGAGGAAAAGGGTCACAGCTCCCTTAGCATAAGCGTCCTCCCAACGTTATGCCAAATTTCAGTGGTCAGGCTGGAATCCAATCATTCACACTTAAGCTCAGAGAGAGCACTTACTGCCCCCAGTATAAATCTATTTGTCCTTTTAACGCAATATGGAACTCTCTGCCAAGCTCATATTTCATGTCTTGGGTCCTATTACCAAAGAGGAAAAACACCTCACGTTTTATGAGCTTGCTCCTTGGCAGCAGAGTGTACTAGGTTCTTTCTGTTCCCTGTTCGAGCAATAATTCTTTGTGAGACTCTAGGCCAGCAGCTCCCTACTCTAGGTCAGTTGGTCAATGGATTGCTTTTGTGGTCCTACCACGAACCAAAGTCTGGGCCTTTGGTTCATGTTCTGCAGAAAGTGAGGTAGTTGGATTAAGACCATTTTCAGCATTAAGAGCCTACTGGATGTCTATCAAATAGGCAATTTCTTAGTCAAAAACACCTTCTGGTATTGATCAGACTGTACACTCCGTAGTCCCATGGGAATCACCTCCCAGCCAACATGTCCACCACCTGCATCCAATCACTTGGAGCTAAACTCCAAACCCTCGTCCTCTCCCTCTCTCTTCCCTTGGCCTCTACTTGTTTCTCCCCAGCTCTGAAGTGGGTGGCCTGGTGCAGTCTACTCTGGCAAGAACACAACAGCAACAGATTTTCACTACCGCTGCACTGCCTGTTCCCTCCCCTTTGACTCACTTACAGTCTCTTCTGAATGAGGGAGGCTGCTCTGATTTGGCTTATCAGGGAAATGAATGGATAAAATGCCATCTAACTTTGCATACCAATTTCTAGGACCAAGCATTTTGGTTCCTGAAAATACTTCATAATGGGAAATTATGAAAAAATTATCAACAAGTGATACTTCAGAGGCACAAATACCTGCCATGCTGATGCCTTTTCACTATCTGCCTTTGACAGGTCAAAGAGCACTGTGCAAAACCATGATCGTTACAAAAAAAAAATCTGACATGCTCCCCCCACCTATCCACCACCCCCACCCCTCACCACTCTGCCATAAGAAAAGTACATAATGGCTCTAAAAGCACCTGCTATGAAGAGAGGTCTGGCCCAGTTCCTACTTTCAGAAACTCTAGGAATCTTAGGGATCACCGAATCCAGCATTTTTCCCTAGGGAGTTCCCAGAACTCCTGTGCCTGAGAGATGTTTTCCCCAATTCCCACCCTGAAACTTTGCACTTCCCCTCCAATATTTCTTATTTGGAGAAACAGCACATCTATTCTCCTACTCCCGTGAAAGCTAGAAACTGGCCATCATTTTTACCTCTCCCTTTTTCCCGCTCCCCCAAGCATTTCATCGCCAAGTCCCACCCATTCTAATTGCCTCAACATTTCTCAGAGTTTTCTATTTCTCTCCATTCTGCTGCCACCATTATAGTTAATGTCTCTGACCTGGACAACTGCAATAGCTTCCCAAACCAGTCCCCACATCACTTTTGTCCCCCTTCTGATACAGAGAAATCAACATCTTCTTTGGAAAATTAAAATGTAATTCATATCACCATCGGCAAGTCCCTATCCTACCCCTCTCCACTTCCAGCTTAAAATCCTTAAGCGGATTGTCATTGCTTTTAAGACAGACCAAAACCTCAATAGGCTTTTAGAGCCTTAATGTGGTCTATAAGACCTGATATGGCATGGATTGCAAACCCCTCCATGACATTATCCTGTTCCGTTTCTCCCCTTGCTCCCTGTCTTCTAGTCCCTGGAAGAAACCAAGCTCTTCACGGCCTTTACACTTTCTATTTCTTTTGCCTGGAATGCCCTTCTCTTCCCTCCATCTCTTCCCTCTCCTGTCTACCCTATACACACTACTTAGTCTCCAGTTTCAGTTACAGAAACTTTGGTTTGGAGAGTTTACCTCATGGTGTTAAGAGCATTAAATGAGATTATTCATGTAAAGTGCTTGTAACGGTGGCTGAGTATTCAATACATGTTATGTACGTATGATAAGTGTTTAAATCTGAAGATTCATTCTTAGTCATATTTATCAGTTTTCTTTTCTTTCTCCTCCAGGTTAACAGACCCTCAACTCTAGCGAGTTTTCCCAGAATGCTCAGAAAGGAAATAAAAATGTTCTTGGTTCTATCTAGATCTGGATATCTCATGGATGCTGGCCTCTTTTCCTCTCCATCACATATAAGCGTTTGTGTTTCATTTGCCTACTCAAAGTCCCCCTTCCTCCTAAGACACCGCTAACCCAGTTCATATCTAACTTACTTTTTCCACATTCAATCATTCATTCACACATTCATTCAAAATTTATTAGCACCTAGAGGATGTCCATGGGAATGGCAGAGGCTATGCCCCTGAAGAATCCAGCAGGGACTAACATATACAAAAGTTACAGTGTTACAATTAGCTAAAACAAAGGAAGGCAACAAAGCATCAAGAAGGAAGTAGGATCTCTGCAGGGGAGACAGTGTGAGCCAAAGGGATTAGAGAAGGCTTCTCAGGGCATCTAGGCCTGAGCTCGCTCGCTCGTAGGAGGGACAGGAGTTTACCAGGTCAGGCAAGAGCAGAGGGCAGGAGGACGTCCCACGGAGTAGAGAGTGGGCCAGAGCCTGGGGGTCTGTACACAGAGTGCTCAGGGACTGGCAAGGAGTTCAGCATGACTAGAGGTTAAGAAGCTTGAAAGGATGTGGGAGAAGGTCAGGTAGGAAGGGTTCCTTGGGGCTAGATGATGAAAGGTATTGAAGGCCACACTAAGGGACCTGGACTTTATCCCACAGTCAAAGCCTGGTGGCAGTCTGAGGGGTGGGGAGTGGTAGGGACTAGACTGCTAGTGGAGGAGGCTGGAGGTAAGGACACCAGGTAGGAGCCCACTGCAATTCTACAGTCTCAGCCAAGAGATATTTATTGAGTTCCTTCTATGGAGTCGTCATTCAATACGTTTATGGCAAAAAATCCTTGTTTCCTAACTTTTAGAAGAGCCCCCATGCATTTGGTACTACAAAACCAGTCTGAAATGCTAAATTTCTAACAGTAAAAGCCACACATACCATTTCCTTTAAAGTATCCAGTTCAGGTCCCTGCTCCACCCACTGTCGGTGGTGACAGTGGCAGCAATGTCATGCTGCTTCCATGGCTGCTGATTCAACAGCACCAGCTGAGAACAAAGGTGCAGGGCAGGCCACCCAGCATCAATTTGTATAACTGATTTAATAAACCCACAAAAAGGAAGTCTAAGAGAAAAGATGACTTCTAAGTAAAATATAAATGTTACATTTTCTAAAATCACCCCTTTCCTGGTAGCCTCGTACTCTCACTTCAATACCCAGTTCAGATGTCTGAAGATGCAGTGAGGTTTCGTGACAGTGCTTGGCAGAAATAGAAGGTAGGGCTTCGTCTGCACTTTGGCTTATAACAGGGATGGCTCTGGGGCAACCCAGATGGAAGGAACCACAATGACACCGGAGGGGCTACAGCTCAGAGAGCACCAGGAACAGGTCCTGGACCGGAGGTGATAATCCCACAAGGCTGCATTTGGCAAGGACAGTGGGGCAGTACTTTGCTGGAGGTGCCTGGCACAGGCAGCCTTGTTCACGGCACAGGTGAGACACCCTCTGGAGACCCTGAAGACTGGGTAGTGACAGCCGCTGTTATGCAGCAAGGACTCCAAGTGGTGGAATGCGAATGTGAATGTGACTCTCCCACACCCACAGCTCAGTGAGTACACAGGGGTAGTCAGGAGTTAAAAAAAATCACCCAATGTCACTAATCAAGTACCTCCTCTAGGCCAGACTCTACAAATATGACTTCTAAATTTTCCCTACGTGGTGTAGGCAACATCATTCCCATTTTAAAGATAAAGAGGCTGAAGCTTAGAAAGATTAAATAACATCCCCAAGGACACACTGCTGAGCAAAATCTGAACTGGTATATCTGACCAAATCCCCACCTAATGTCCTCCTGCCATGCCATCTCCATCTGGAAGTTACCATGCAACAACAAATGCTTTCTGCAAGTCTGAGGCTGCTGGGTCCCCACTTGGATCGCCCTCTCTGTAAGGACAAGAATGTGGGGTCATGGCAGGCACCAGAGAAGTGAAGTGAGAGATCTCTTGGCACAAGGGTTGACTATGCACAAATCAGATCAACAACCCATCTGTAAGAAGGAATTTCACAGGCCTGATCTCATTTATCACTGACAATAAACCTTGAGGATCTTACAGATGGGGAAACTGAGGCTTGGAGAAGTTGATGAGTATTCCCTAGACCACTTGACTAGCAGGTGCTATAGCCAGAATCTGAGCCCAACACTGTGGGAGCCCAAACCTAAACTTTAGGCTCCGCCCGTGAACTTAGCCTCTCAGCTTGTGGCGTACCTGAGCGCCATATCCTGCTTCTGGGGACAGAATTATTAGCCAGATGAAGCCCGGCCAGGAGGATTCCAGACATAGTGATTCATGAGAGAGGGAAGAGAAAAATAACAATGTGCTCTCAGTGAGAGTACTTCCTTTCCTGATGTGGGAACTGGATGCAGTCTGAGCCAGGTGCTTCCGCTTGGCCATCCCGGGCTACGGTTTTTTGGAGAGACCTGAAGCCTTAAAGAGAAGGGAAAGCAGGCTGCATTGCGGCTGCATTCCTCAAAAACAGATGCCAGGATGCAAGCCAGAACCCCTGTGGGCTAGATGGGGGCCCAGAGCACTGACAATGTATTAGCACACTTCTGACCTCTCCCTCCCATCCTGGAAGGCCCATCTTTCAAAATTTCCTTTTCAAAGTTTGGGAATGAAAGACCTCAGGCCCCACCTTCAGCCCAGGACTGTCTCCAGTTGTTTGGGGTTTTTTTCACCCTTGGAAGAAATGTCCATGGATTCAGTTTAGCTCTAGTGCCCAAGTGAGCCTTCCATTAGCATTTCAGAAACATTGCTGATCATCAAGGGCCACTAAAGAAGCTAGGTGGGAGGAGATGCCTCTTCTCCTCCATAAACACCCCAGACTCTTATCTAAAAGGATGAACAAACAGGACTGAAAGAAGAAAATTCCCCAGCGAAACTACCATGCCTAGCATTACTCTACCTTGGGCAGATAACAGACAGAAGAAAGTGTGACGCCATCACCAGCAATTCTGCAGGCAGAGCTTTGTGCTGTCCACGCAGAAAAAGAACACCTAAAAGTAAGTCTCATTTGTCATTTTCTTGGACTATGAAAACATCTTTGCAGAACAATTTGCCCCCAACCATCTCATCTGCGGGGGAAGCAGTGGAAATGTCATGGGGTGAAGCAAAACTTGTCAAATAGCTCCTTTGGCAAAGGTGGTACCTGTTTCTAATAATATCTTACAACCCCATAATGCTTAATGCTTTTCAAAATCCATTTCCATTCATTATTTATTAGGCCCCACACAGCCTCCAATTTGCAATGGAAAACCTGTATGTCTGGAGCCCAAAAGGAAAACTGGGGGGCAGTTTCCTGGTTTCATCATCTGTCTTCTTTCTCCTTCCCCTCCCCCCACCCTGACCATGCCTCCCCAGTGCTGCTGAGAGTCTTTGTAAGAATAATCCTGCTTCCCATGGGATAGCACTTCACAGTTTATAATCCTTCTCAAAATCTGAGAGTCAGATTTCAAAAAAAAAAAAAAAAAGAATGAATGGGCTGAGACTTGCTTTGGCCAATAGAATATGCCAGACCCAGCCTAGGCCCCAGAAGGCCTTGGATGTTTTCACTCCTTCTCCCCCTACAGCCACCCCTGTGAGCAGCTGAATGGGCCAGCCTGCAGGAGGATGAGAGACAAACAGGGCCCAGCTGAGTGGTCCTAATCACCTTCATAAAAAAAAGTCAACCTCAGCCATGATCAAGAGAGATGCCTTGCTGATCTCCAGATAACTCGAGACACATAAGCAATAAACCCTCACGCCACTGAGGTTACATGGTTGTTACGCACAATTCTGTGGCAGTAGCTGGCAGATACGTATAACCTGGCACCTGTTCCACCCATCCATGCACTCATTCCTCCATCCATTAATTAAAAATGTATTTGCATTCTGGAGCAGCTAGAAGGAAAAACTCTGAGAGGATGGAAAGATAGCCCACAACAAACTCTGGGATCTGTACTGTAACGACATGTTGAAGAGTGCTTTGAAAACTATTGCTTTTTTCTTTCTTTGCTTTTTATATATGTTATATTATACAATAAAAAATGTTAAAAGCAAATGTATTTGTTGAGTGCCTGTTTTGTGTTCAACATTGTGCTCAGCAGTGTGGATACATGGATGAGCTCTGCAGGCTTCTGCCACTGCCTTCGTGGAGTTCACAAACTGGGAAGGGGACCAGACCAGCAAAATTATAATTCAGTGAGATGAACACCAGAATAGAGAAGTGCAGGAGGCAGTGTGGACACAGGAGACGTGAACCCAACTCCAACTGGCATGGGGTGGGGCTGTCAGGCAGGGCTCCTAAACTGCAAATGTGAAGGCTGAACAGGAGCTGAACAGGGAACAAGAGCTGTCGGGCAGAGAGAGGGTATGTTGGAGACTGCTCCAAGCAGAAGACAGCCTGGGCAAAGGACTGAGGGCACGCGACTCTCTGGAGTCCAGAAGGGAGAAGATGGGAGAGGAAAAGGAAGTCCAGAGAGGCCAGCACCTGGGGGACCCAATCTACACCACAGATACTTCTTCCACATTTAGTTTCGAGGCCAAGTTAAACCCAGAAGAGTCAACAGGAGCCTTTTCTACGCAGTGATGGAGAAACAAAGGCAAAGGCAACGGAACATTTCCAGGACACACTCAGGGTGAGGCAGGACCTGGGGGCAGCCTTCTGAGAGCAGTAGGAAAAAAGTCTTTCAATGTCTGTCCTAGTGAATGATCCAGATAGTAAGGGACATTTACTACCTGCTTAAAGCCTCAGGTTCTTTGCTGTTCCTCACACAGAACCTAAAACAGGAAATGAAGGTCAACTGCTGGAATCTACAGTACTGTTCTCCAAGCTGCCTTTCAGAGGGAAACAAAAGTGTGCTTCACTTAATGTAAAAAAAATAATAATAATTTTTTAAAAAGGGGAAAAAATCTCAAAGAGGCTGTAAATTGTGGTATTCATTCATTCACTCATCCATTCATTTATCCAGCCAACAAGTACTCTCTAATGGTCACATTTTGCAAACCCCTGACCACCTGCTGTAGGGGGCTGAAAGATGAACTGGGCCCTAATGCTATCATGAAAGACCATCCGGTCTAGAAGAAACTGGGGCAACTGTCGACTTTCTACATAGGTGGAACTGAGAGGTAGCAATCAGTTGGAAGCAGACACTGGGGAAATTGTCCTAAAGCTAGTTTAGAATAAACAGACTCTATTTTTACTCAGATTATGTATTTATTTGGGATGACTTGGGAGGGGAAGGTGAAGTCACTTTAAGCCACACTTTAGCTTAGCCACTGGAGAAAAAGGTGAAATATGAGTTGAATGGCATGCAGTGCTTTTAACAAGTGATAAGGGGCAGAAGGGAGATTCAGATGGAGTTTGGGGGGTTCGAAAGGGGGGAGATGGGCTATCTGGTTGAGTGAATCAGGCAAGGTTTCTAGAAAGACAAGCCGAGGGCTGAAGAGACTAGGAAAGGACATATCAGAGGGCAGGAAACCATGCAAACGCATGGCAGTAGGACAACCTGGGATCTATCTGGGGACTCACTCTGGATGCTTCTGAAATAGGGTTCAACAAAATGGAAAAAGTGGAAGGTCGACTAGAAAAGCAAGTTGGAGCCAGTTCAAGGAAGTCCTGAAACGCCAAGAGAAGAAGGTTGAATTTTGTCCAGAAGACAGTATTGAGTCAAAAAATATTAATATCAGGGGCACATTTCAGGAATATTAACTTGGCTGACTAATGAGATGGATGGGAATGGAAAGACCACAGCCAAAAGGAGCGATTAAGAACATACTGCCAGATCTGGTGGGAGAGACGAGACAGATGTGAGAAACAGACTTCACGTGATTTGACCACTGGCTGGATGGAAAGAGCAGAACCAAGCATCATCCCAAGCTTTCACGTCTGTGAGGATGACTGAACTTCACTGCAGTAGGAAAGCTGAAGGGACTGCGCGTTTGAGGGGAAGGGGGCTGTCAGACTTGGTAAGGCTGAATTGTCTGTGGGGCAGCCAGGAAGGAACTCGAGACCAACAGAGAAAATGTAAGGAAAGGTGGTGATCTTTCTTTTAAAGACAGAGGACCCTGGGACAGATTTGGAGATGAGAGAGAAGGAAGCAATGAGGAGCCAGTGGAAAGGAAACTATTGAAGCTGCAAGGGGAAAAAGAGATAATAACAGAACCAGTCTCCGAGAAGAAGTCCAACACACGACTCCCCACATCATCCCATGTGCCCCATGAAAATGGTGTTTTACATCTCCAAACTCACTTGTGTCTTATTTTTCTTCAGTTTCACCAAATACAATATACTTTCCAGGAGGGCAGGGAATGTTGCTTGTTATATTCACCACTGTATTCCCTGTAACTAGTCTGTTTCCTGGCACAGGATGGATGCTCAATACATCCGTGCAAAATCTTCAAAGACATGTTTTACAGTGCCTGACCTGGCCACAAACCCTGGAAAGGACAGATAAGGGTGGCCGGCCATATCTGTATAAAGTGATTCACCACCAATGACTAGACCAGGAATGGAGGTCGACTCAAGTTGGTGGTGGTGGGGGGTGCCCATTCACAGGCTGGTCAAAGCCAGCCAGTCTCTCTCTCTTAATAGACACATAGGTTGAGGTCAAGTATGGCGGATATTGGAGCCTTAATGCCCTGCAGGTTCTGAAGGCCATCTTGGGCCAGGTGCAGTATGAGAGGCTGGAGAAGCCAGTGTGCAGAGAGGAGAATGGGGCAGAGAAAAGCAGAAACAAACCCACACAACCCTTAAGAAGTGAGCAGAATGGCCCTCATTACTAATTTTCTAGCTCCTTCTAGGAGAACAGGCTGAACTTTGTTCTTAGTCCCTGGATGTCATAGAAACACCTTATTCACCCAGCTGCTGGGAGTATTGCTAGAATACAATCCCCAGCCATCATCTGCTATGGAGACTGCGACAGTTGAAGAAAACTGCTGCGCGCTAGGTCACACTGCTTCCCAGAGGCTGCCCACCCCTTGCTCCAACCTGGCGCAACTCTAAAGGGGCTCCCTCTCTAATTCCGGAGTGCTATGTGGTGTTGGCTGAAACCCTCCTTGCGCCGTGTCCCAACTCAATTCTCCTTCTGCTCAATCCTGCTTCCTTTCCCTTGCCTTCACTGATGTTGATCCCTATCGAACTCCCCCATAAATGCACTGCGTGAAAATCTCCATCTCAGCACCTGCCTACCAGGGAATCCCACCCACAACAGCCCTAACACTGCCCGTTCTAGCTGTCCGATAAACCCTTTCTACATTAGCCAACACGAGTTGAGTCTTGATTAGAACACCGATGGTACCATGTTTGCAAAACTCATTTCAAATGGGACGACTCCTTCTTTCATATCCCTAGAACATTTACTATAGTGCTTTGCAAATAGCAGCAATTATAATAATTGATAATAATGATAGCTAGCATTTATGGAGCAAATGCTATGTGCTAGGGATTTTACAAGGATCTTTTAATCCTTAGAGCATCCCTTATAAGGTAGATTATCCCCATTTTACAGATTTTAAAAGGAAATCTTTAGACACACTTTTCCAGAGTCACACAATTAAGCAGGATGGAAGTCAAAATGAAAACCCAGTCTGCCTGCCACAAGAACTTGTGTCCTTAACCACATACTACACTACCTCCCACACTGAAGACACTCAGTGACAATGTCAAAGAAAGAGTCAATGGATTTTGAGCTGGATGGGGCTTCATACATTATCCAAACGAGTCATTTTATTTTACTGAGACCCAAAGGGATGACTTTTTTAGGCTCAAGGTCATACAAAGCAGTGGCATTATATAAGCATTTAACTTAAAATCAAAATATACAGGTGCCATTTCTGTTTGGGATGAAGAAGAAGTTTTGGTAATAACTGGTGGTGATGATTGTGCAACATTGAGAATGTAATTAATGCTGTTGAATTGTACACTTAAAGATTACTAAAATGGCCAATGTTTAATTACACATATATTACCACAGTAAAAACTATATTTGAGTGAGTATGGTAAAAAAAAAAAAAAAAGAGAGAGAGAGCAATTTTTTCTACAATTATCTTGTTACATGTAACCTATTATTTATGGCACATTACTGTGTACATGATAGATTTATGCGTATTATTTGTATATATTGAATGAGGCACATGATATTTTGAGGATAATTGAAGGGACTTTCGCCTGACATGCTAACTTTGGAATTTCAACCCATCAGATGGGATCTGCCTGTGCAAGAGCTAATGGCAAGGACAGGACCAGAACCTGGATCTTCTGACTCACAATCCAGCCTCCCTCCACCCCTCCCATCCACATCCCCTCCATTTGTTCACCTCATATTATTTCAAAGAACCCAAGCTGGTTTTGAGCATTGCAACTGGGCCATTTAGAAAAACTCAGAGCCAGAGACCCAAGCTACTGAGAAATCCACATGCATCACCACACTGCAGGCCTGCTTTCGAGATCACTGTTTCTAATTAGAGGACTGCTGACACATGACGTAGCTCCGTGGGAAGGACCCATCACACCACACATGCCGCCAGATGTCCCTGGATTTCTCCTTCTTGCTTTTTTCATCGGTGTTCTCACTCTCCACACCAAATGGTGTTCATTTACTCACCACCAATGTCCCTGGGGAATGATGTAAGCCACTAAACAACGTGACCCAAAATAGAACAGCTTCTAGCACTTGAAGAAGACACAAAGATACTGGACAGTATTCAAACATCTTTGGCCCCAAGCAACCTCACCTTCTCCTCCCAAACCCCATCCCCTCCAAATTCATTATTTCCTAAGACCCCCCAGGTATACCCTTACTGCTGGTTCTCAAGTGCTCTTCCCAGTCCTCTCACTTACTTAAATCCCATCTTTCCTTCAGTTTGCCTGTGGAATGCCACCTCTTTTGAGAAGACTTTCCTGCTCATGGGGTAGAACCCCAGAAAGCTGAAGGGACATTATAATATTGCTAATCCCTAAGGTGATGAACTGTAGGCTAAGTGGATGGCTGAAGTTTTATTTAACCTACAAAGTATTGAGGAGCTCAGTATACTAAAATTTTCTAAACTTGTTGCAAACTCTTAAAAGTTAGAAGACATCTCATAGAAGTTCTGGCTTTCTGGTTTGACATGAAAAATCAGTGATCTGGAAGTACTGGGTTTACATTCCTCTGTGGCAACCAGCAGATAAAGGGAAGTTAAAAGGGCCATCTCGATTGCATCTTTTTTCTTTTTTGGCACAAAGTTTTTTGTGTGTATTATTTCTACAGTTATGTAGATGTGAACAAAATATTTCATCAATTTCCAGAGTTTTTTTTGTTTGTTTGCTTGTTTTTGCATTCCTACTTTCTATCTCTCTATTCACTTTTCTTCTGGATAAAGTTCATCCTTCAGTATTTCTTCCAGCAAGGGTCGATGGGTTTACTTTCTTATTTGTGTATATTTGATTTTATATCATTCTCACACCCTTGAATGGTAGTTTAGCTGACTTCTAAGTTGACAGTTACATTTTCTTAGCATTCTCAAGTTATTTCTTCATTGTCTTCTGGCAGCTGTTGTCACTGATGGCAAGACTGTTGTCAGTCTAATTGTTATTCCTTTGTAGGCATTTTGTCTTTTCTCTCTGTAGCTTTTAAGAGTTTGTGTTCTTAAGGCTCTGGTGTTGCACTGCAATATATATGTTAGTCAGGGTTCTCTAGAGAAACAGAACAAACAGGAGAGACCTGTAAATACGAGATTTATAAAGGTGTCTCAAGCAACAGTGGGAATGAAAGAGTCCATAGGACAGGCTGTGAAGCTGGCAGCTCCAATGTCGAATCTGGATGAACTCCACAGGAGAGGCTCACAGGCTGAAGAAGCAGTGAAAGTGTCCCTCTTCTCCCTTAAAAGTCTTCTGCTGATTGAATTATCTTGGTGTGGGGGGGCATGCCTTGGTTAATCACAAATATAACCAGTCAGAGATGCAATCAACTGACTGATGACTTAATACACCAGACTTCCAGTTTATCAACAAACCATGAAATATCCTTGCAGCAATGCTCAGGCCAGTGATTGCCTGACCAGAAAACTGGGCATAATCACTTGGTCAAACTGACACCAGAACCTAAACATCACAGTGTGGTTTTATTTTTATTTGTCCTATATGCCATTCATTGTGTTTGTTCAATCTTGAATCCATGTCTTTTTTCCATTATGGGAGAATTTGTATTCACTATCTTATCAATATTACTTCTTAGTCATTACCTGTATTCTCTTCTTCTGAAACTCTGACTGACATATATCAGAGTCTTTTAATCTATTCTCCACATCTCTTAACTGGTCTTTCATATTTTTGTTTCTCTGTTACTCTATGCTGGGTATCTGATGAACTCCTCAGTACTGCCTTCTAATTCACTAATTCTTCCTTCCATTATGTCCAATGTTGAGTCTATTCCATTGTGCTAGTTTGAGACTGTTATATACCCCAGAAACCCACATTCTTTCGATCCTAATCCACACTTGTGGGAGCAGACATTGTTTGGATGGGATCTTTTTCATTAAATTGTTTCCATGGAGATGTGACAAACCCAATTGGGGGTGGGACTTTTTTTATTAGGCAGTTTCCATAGAGATATCTATTCTTTTTTTATTGTGAAATATAGCACATACACAAAAAACCAATAAATTTCAAAATAGATTGTAGCAAGTAGTTATAGAACAGATTTCAGAGTTTAGTATGGGTAACAGTTCCACAATTTTAGGTTTTTCCTTCTAGCTGCTCCAAGACACTGGAAACTAAGAGAAATATCAATATAATGATTCAGCAATCATAGTCATTAGTTAAATACTACCTTCTCTGTTATAACTCCTTGTTTTAGCCTGTTAAAGCTGCCAGAATGCAATATACCAGAAATGGAACAGCTTTTAAAAAGGGAGTTTATTAAGTTGTAATTTACAATTGTAAGGTTGTGAAAATGTCCAAATTAAGGCACCAACAAGAGGTTACCAGTCATGGTACTCCATTTCATGTTCCCCTTCCTGGCACACCAATTCCACTTCCAGGTATAGCAATGATACAAATAGTCAGCTGCCTGTATGTAAAGACAGTTGCTGCCACCAAGACCAGTGTTTCACCAGGAACGGCCCCTCCTATCATACACACGATACAGCCCCACGTTGTTATTGCACCTTCACTTGCTACCTTAGCTGGAGCAACAGCAATTTCTGAGTGGACTGAATATAAAACAGCAGACGGGAAGACATATTATTATAATAATAGGACATCAGAATCAACCTGGGGAAAAAAACAAGAACTAAAGGAAAAAGAAAAACTAAAAAAGAAAATTAAAGAGCCAATCAAAGAGCCTTCGGAAGAGCCTCTGCCAATAGAGACAGAGGAGGAAGAGCCTAAAGAAGAGCCCATAAAGGAGATTATGGAGGACCCCAAAGGAAAGGAGATGACTGGAGAAGAAAGCCAAAGCCAGCAGACACTACACCTATTCCTACCACCCTGTGCTGTTTGGACCAGTGATGAGCGGGTCTTCTTTTATAATCCCACCACTTGTCTTTCTGACAGACCTGATGGCCTGATTGGAAGGGCAGGTGTTGACAAAATTATTCAGGAATCTGCTCATAAAAAAGGAATGGAAGAATGGAAGGAACTAATTAAAGAAGAACAAGAATGAATGGAAGAAATTAATGAAGATGAGCCTGTTAAAGCAAAATAATGGAAGAGAGATGATGACAATGACATCATAGATAATAATAAAGATAATTTTTGAACCTCAGTACTTACTTCTCAATCCTAAAGAGCAAAAACAGATGTTTGATCAGTATATAAAGATCAGGGCAGAGGAAGAACTCAAGAGAAAAGAAAAACAAAATAACGCAAGCAAAGGAAGATTTCAGAAAAATTATGGAAGAATCAACATTTAATCCAAGAGCTACTTTTGGTGAATTTGCAGCCAAGCATGCTAAAGATTGAAGATTCAAGGCAATTGAAAAGATGAAATATCAAGAAGTCTTGTTTAATGAATTTGTGGCAGTGGCAGGGAAGAAAGAGAAAGAAGACTCAAAGTCCAGAGGTGAGAAGATTAAATCAGACTCCTCTGAACTATTACCTAATCATCACTTGGACAGCCAGTCTCGATGGAGCAAAGAAAAAGACAAAGTAGAATGTGGTCCATGTTACAAAGCAGTGGATAGTTCATCGGTGAGAGAAGACCTTTTCAAGCAGTACACTGAAAAAATAGCCAAGCATTTAGACTCAGAAAGAGAAAAGGAGCTTGAAAGACAAGCTCATATCGAGGCAAGCCTTCAAGAACGAGAAAAGGAGTTTCAAAAAGCTTGTTCGGAACAAGCAAAAGAAATAGATGGAGAGAAAGAGCAAAACAAATGAGAAGAAGCTATCCAATTTCAAGGCTCTTCTCTCTGACATGGTACATTCTTCGGATGTGTCTTGGTCTGATGCGTGAAGGTCTCTCCAAAAAGATCACCATAGGGAATCTGGATCCTTGTTGGAAAGAAAGGAGAAAGAGAAGCTTTTTAATAAACACATTGAAGCTCTTAACAAAACGAAGAGGGAGCACTTTAGGTAACTGGATGAAACTTCTGCCATTACCTTAACATTCATGTGGAAAGAAGTTAAAAAATATAATTAAGGAACATCCTTGGTGCATTAAGTTCTCCTCAGTAAACGGAAAAAACAGAGAGTTTGAAGATACATCAGACAAAAATAACATCACAGTCAAAGTCGACTTCAGGACACTCTTGAAAGAGACCAAATTTATAACATATAGATCTAAAAAACTAATGCAAAAGAATCTGATTAGCACCTGAGAGGTGTAGAAAAAAAATTGCAGAACAACAAATAGTGTCTAGTACTGGACTGTGTGCTGGAGGAAAGGCATAAACTAATTGTGGCATACATCAATGATCTGGGTCACCAAGCCCAGTCCCACCTTTCACAGCTTCAGAACCCACAAGATGATTGTTCTAGTTTGCTAGCTGCCAGAATGCAATATACCAGAAATGGAATGGCTTTTAACAAGGGGAATTTAATAAGTTGCTAGTTTACAGTTCTAAGGCCGAGAAAATGTCCCAATTACAATAAGTCTATAGAAATGTCCAATCAAAGGCATCCAGGGAAAGATACCTTGGTTCAAGAAGGCTGATGAAGTTCAGGGTTTCTCTCTCAAGTGAGAAGGCACATGGCGAACACAGTCAGGGCTTCTCTCTCGGCTGGAAGGGCACGTGGTGAACAAAGCATCATCTGCTAGCTTTCTCTCCTGGCTTCCTACTTCATGAAGCTCCCTGGGAGGCGTCTTCCTTCTTCATCTCCAAAGGTCGCTGGCTGGTGGACTCTCTGCTTTGTGGTGCTGCAGCGTTCTCTCCTCTCTCTGAGTCACTAATTCTCCAAAATATTTCCTCTTTTATAGGACTCCAATAAACCAATCAAGACCCACCCAAACAGGTGGAGACATGTCGTCACCTAATCCAATTTAACAACCACTCTTAACTAAATCACATCACCCAGGCAGATGATCTCATTACAGTTTCAAACATACAGTATTGAATAGAGAGTATTCTGCCTTTATGAAATGGGATTTATATTAAAACATGGCTTTTCTTAGGGGGCATACTTCCTTTCAAACCAGCACATTCCACCCTCTGGCCCCTAAAAAAGACATGTTTTTCCCATATACAAAATACATTAACTTCATAAAAATATCAGAAACCTTAAACCTTTCAGTAGCAATACAATGAAGTACAAAATTAAAGACAGTATAAAATCTCATCAAGTCAGTTACAGGCATGGTTTGTCTCAAGGCAAAATTCTCTATCAGCTGCCAGTCTGGACTGGGGGGTTCAGAGAAGGGACACATTGGAGGAAAAGTAACTTCAGAGGCAGGCGTAGGCATTTGGAAAGGGTGGGACTGCCACTTTCTAAAGCCCTGAAGATAAATGACTCTCAGACTTTGAAATCTAATGGACTTTGCCCTGCAGGTTTTCGAAACTGTATGGGTCCAGTGACCCCTGTGTTCCTTCCTCCATATAGGAATGTGTATATGTATCCTATGATAGTTCCTCCTTTGTATGTTGGCAGCAAGTATGAGTTTTCAAAGGTCCAGGACAAATGGAGAGAGAGTGACACTACGAAGCAGAGAGTCCACCAGCCAGTGACCTTTGGAGATAAAGAAGGAAGACACCTCCCGGGGAGCTTCATGAAACCAGAAGCCAGGAGAGAAAGTTAGCAGATGACGCCGTATTCGCCATGTGCCCTTCCAGCCGAGAGAGAAGCCCTGTGTTCGCCAAGCGCCTTCTCACTTGAGAGAGAAACCCTGAACTTCATCGGCCTTCTTGAACCAAGGTACCTTTCCCTGGATGCCTTTGATTGGACATTTCTTTAGACGTGTTTTAATTGGGACATTTTCTTGGCCTTAGAACTGTAAACTAGCAACTCATTAAATTCCCCTTTTTAAAAGCCATTCCATTTCGGGTATATTGCATTCCGGCAGCTAGCAAACTAGAACAATGATCAACAGAAATAATTCTGAATATTCTTCCACAGGGGTATCTATTAGCTCAAAACACTTTCATGAGCCAATTTTCAGGTTTTTACATATATATGTGCATGAGTCAACCCATTGCAAAACCATCTGATGAACTGGAGAAGAAGCATTTGCGAATAGTTTCTGAATAGAGAACACTTGGAAAAAATCATGCTGTCTTTGTGTGGCATGACTGACATACATATTCCAATATAGACTGTCTCTAGCAAATCTAAAATCTTGAAGCTAAGAAAGTTCTTAATGAGATGAGGAAGTCGGTGACTTTTGGTGACGTTCTTCCTAGCAGTGTACACAAGCATGACATAAGAGCATTTGTGGTTTGAACTTGCAAGATGCAAAGACCACAGACCAGGAAAACCTTAGCTGAAATTTGTTCTGTTTTGATTTTGATTTTAAAAGCAGGTAAAAGATAAAACACCGGAAATTGAATTCTTATCTTCCAAAGGCTAAGATTATTATAATGGACATGCTTTTTACCTATGTCTTTAAAGAACAGTTCAGTTTTAGTTTTTCACTTACATACCTTTGATTATCCCTTCTGAATTGTAGGCCAAACCTTGCTGTTTAGCCTAAGATTTAGTCATTTCTTCTAAGGTATGGATCATGGGCATTAACTAACATGTTGGTCAAACTGGGACTGCTGGTCAAAGACATTGTATTCAACAGGAAATGACCTTTATCAACATTCTGGATTAGGTGACAAATTACTTTTTTAGGTGTTCCTAGTAAACTATACTCCTGTTTTAATGTTAAACTTTTATTCCTACAGTTTAATTTAAATATGACTGGATGTTCAGTTAACATATTTGAACGGCAATAAACCTACATTTTATATGTATGTATATATATAAAAGAGGGGTGATGCAAGGGCAGTTAAGTGGTAGAATTTTCACCTGCCATGTAGGAGATCAGGGTTCAATTCCCAGCCCATGCACCACCCACCCCCCAGGACAAACAAACAAAAATTCAACAGATGGTGTTGCAATAATGGGATACTTACATGGAAAAATAATGAAATGTGACCCCGCCACACAGCATACACACACACAAAAAGACCCACCCTATAATATTGTATGATGATTAAATAACATGACTTTTCTGGGGTACACAACAGTTTCAAACGGGCACACTCCTCTGCTCCTTTCATCCTTCTCCCAATCTTTAGGGGTATTAGAGGTATGCCCATTCTAACTTTTTCATGTTAGAAAGGGGGGTCAACAATATAAGATAGAGGGATGGAACTAATTGATATTCTTGGAGAGGCTGGTTCCTCTGGGTTTCAGGATTTATCTGGTCTAGTAATCATCAGAGGTTGCAGCTTCTGGAAAGTAATCTTAGCATGTGAAATTTTGTATACTCTCAGATAGAGTCCTAGGTGTTTTTTAGGGTTAACAGGAATGGTTTGGGTTAGGGTTTGACCTACCATGGCAATTAGCAAAATCTAGCTGAAGTTTGCATAAGAGTAGCCTCCAAAATAGCCTCTAGATTCCCTTTGAACTCTCTTAGTCACTGATACCTTATCTTGTTATATTTCTCTTCCCCTTTTTGGTCAGGTAAGACTTGTCGATTCCAGAGTGCCTGAGCCAGGTTAATCCCTGGGAGTCATGTCTCATGTTGGGAGGGAGAATTTCACCCCTGGATGTCATGTCCCACGTAAGGAGAGGGTAATTATTTTCTTTGCAGAGGTGGGCTTAGAAAGAGAGGCCACATCTGAGCAACAAAAGAGGTTTTCTGGAATTAACTATTAGGGATAATTATAGGTAGGCTTAGCTTCTCCACTACAGAAATAAGCTTCATAAGAGCAAGCTTCAATCCCCCACAGGTGGCTTCTCAGAGGGAAGGGAAAGAGACTCTAAACCTGGTCAAGGCAGAGGTCGCTCATTGGGCTCAAGGAAAAAGAGGAAAGGGAAGGAAACGGAGGTTTTTGTGGCTGTTTCTAAGGAGACTTGGCTGCCTCTGGATTGAGCAGCAGGACTTCTCGGGCTGCAACCGCCCCAGGCATAGGCAGAAACAGACTGCTTTCAGGGCTGTCTCCCACCTGTGCCTTCCCCAGGGGAGAGGTGAAGCCCAACTCAGGTGGAATCCCTCCCTCAAGGAGTTCAGACCCCAGGGCTTGGCAATTTGAAGCCATTAAAACCAGCCTACAACCACGCCTCTGTCCCCACCAAGCCCCCAGCAGGGAGAGTCTTCCAAACTTAAAGGTGCCACAACATCTTTTGCTGGTGGGACCCGCAAGCAGATAAGCCCCACATACTGGGCAGGATAAGAAAAACAGAGCCCAGAGATTTCACAGGAAAGTCTTTTAACCTGCTGGGTCTCACCCTCAGGGGAAACTGATGCAGGTGACTCCTTCCACCTGATAGGAGGCCAGTTTAGTTTGGGAAAACCCAGCTGGAGTCTATAATACCTACGTAGACCCTCCTAAGGGTGGGGAGGGAAAAGGCACAATACAAACAGAGCAAGATACAAGAAAACAAGAACTGAAATATTATCCTCTGTTAAACAAAACCTAACCTAGAGGTCCAGAAAAAGCTGAACTGAAGGTCAAAGAACACATAGACAACAAAGTCATCTAGCAAGAAAACCCTAGGTAAGAGAAGTGAAAGCAATCTCCAGAATAAACTAATTAAGGTAATTAAATGTCTAGACACCAGCTAAAAATAACAAATCACACCAGGAAAATTGAAGATATGGCCCAGTGAAAGGATCAAACCAATAGTTCAAATGAGATACAAGAGCTGAAACAATTAATTCAGGATATACGAACAGACATGGAAAACCTCATCAAAAACCAAATCAATGAATTGAGGGAGGATATGAAGAAGGCAAGGAAAGAACAAAAAGAAGAAATGGAAAGTCTGAAAAAACAAATCACAGAATTTATGGGAATGAAAGGTATAGTAGAAGAGATGAAAAAAACAATGGAAACCTACAGTGGTAGATTTCAAGAGACAGAGGTTAGGATTAGTGAACTGGAGGATGGAACATCTGAAATCCGACAAGAAACAGAAACTGTATGGAAAAATATGAGCAGGGACTCAGGGAATTGAATGATAATATGAAGCGCACAAATATACGTGTTGTGGGTGTCCCAGAAGGAGAAGAGAAGGGAAAAGGAGGAGAAAAACTAATGGA
>PVIY010034639.1:0-26960 GCA_004026745.1 Myrmecophaga tridactyla
AGGCCGAATAATCCGTACAAAGCTTCTTTTTATTGTTACAATGATTGGGCCAAGCGTACGGAGGAGTCTCAAGCTTGCTAAAGACCACGAGCTGCTCGGGAGCCTGGGCTTTATGCACTTGCATAGGGGGAGGAGACAGGGAGGGGCCGGAGGATTAGGAGACCAATCATACAGGCTATAATATAGTTGCTAGGTAAACATTGCATTAGAGGAGGCTATGTTTAAAGGAGAAGTAGATTGGAAAACAGGAAGAGAGATGTGGGTTTGTAGCGAGCTACGGAAATGGGCGGTCTACAACAAGAGGGGGAAGGGTGAATAAAGATTAAGATGACAGGCAAGAGGGAAAGAATACAAAATGTCTTTAAGCTTTAAATGTGAGCACTGCTATGCTCCAAACCCAAGATCTATGCCACAAACCCTCCCACTTTGTTCTTTTTTAGGATGCTTTTAGCTATTCAGGGTCTCTTTCCCTTCCAGATGAATTTGGTAATTAGCTTTTCCAAATCTTCAAAGTAGGTTGCTGAAATTTTGATTTAAACTGTGTTGAATCTATAGATTAATTTGAGGAGAACTAACATCTTAACTATATTCAGCCTTCTTATCCATGAGCAGGGAATGTCTTTCCACCTATTTATATCTCCCTTGATTTCTTTTAGCAATGTGATGTAGTTTTCTGTTTACAAACCCTTTACATCCCTAGTTAAGTTCATTCCTAAGGACTGAACTCTTTTAGTTGCTATTTTGAATGGAATTTTTTCCTTCACTGACTCCTCAGCTAGGTCATTCATTGCTTGTGTATAGAAGTGTTACGGATTTTGCACATTAATTTTATATCCCACCACCTTGCTGTGTTCATTTATTTGCTTACATAGCTTTACCATAGATTTCTCAGGCTCTTCCAAGTATAGCATCATATCATCTGCAAATAATGAGAGTTTTACTTCTTCCTTTCAATTGGATGCCTTTTATTTCTTCATCCTGTCTGATTGCTCTAGCTAGACATCTAGCACAATGTTGAATAAATGAGATAACAGTAGGCATTCTTATCTTGTACCTGATCTTAGGGGTAAAGCTTTCAGTCTCTCTCCATTGAGTACAATGCTGGCTATCAGTTTTTTATGTATTCCCTTTATCATACTGAGGTATTTATCTTTGATTACTATATTTTGGAGTGTTTTATCAGAAAAGGATGCTGAATTTTGTCAAATTATTTTTCAGCATCCATTGAGATGATCATGTGAGTTTTCCCTTTTGATTTGTTAATGTGTGGTATGACATTAATTAATTTTTTTGTTGAACCATCCTTGCATTCTGGTATAAACCACACTTGGTCATGGTGTATAATTCTTTTAATGCATTGTTGGATTCAATTTGCTAATATTTTATTGAGAATTTTTGCATCTATGTTCATTAGGGAGATTGGCCAGTTTTCCTTTTTTTATAACATCTTTACCCAGTTTTGTATTAAAATGATATTAGCTTCATAAAATGAGTTAGGTAGAGTTCCTTTTTTCCCTTAATTTTTTGCAAAAGTTTGAGCTTTATTCGTGTTAGTTCTTTTTGGAATGTTTGATAAATTCCCCTTTGAAGCCATCTGGCCCAGGGCTTTTCTTTCTAGGAAGATTTTTGAAAACTGATTGAATCTCTTTACTTGTGATTGGTTTGTTGAGATCTTCCTTTTCTTCCTGTGACTGATTTATTTATTATTTATTATATATTTATTAATAAAAATTACTAATCCATTGTTTTTCTTAAAAGTTAGTGTGTTTACCATCTGTTATATTTTAGAATTTATGCAACTTTTTAATTTTAGTTATAAGTATGTCTCAACACTTCATATTTTATGTTTAGTAATTCTATTTTTTCTTTCTAGTTTTGAGTATTTTCCTTTTAAATTTAATTTATAATTCCACCTTTAGCCAGGTCTACAGAATTCAATTCTGTGTCTAAAGATCCATCTGTTCAGTCCAGCAGTGCATATTTAATAATCAATAAACTGCCTCTAATTTTCGAGAGGTTAATTTGTCCAACAAAACTGGCTTACAAGTGTAATTTAAAAAACAGTTATAGAAATGCTGCTAAGCAATATCAACTTTTTCTCATTTTAAAATTTTGTATTTTTCTAATATTTCATATCACTTATCTCTGCTTCTATGTTTTATCAAACACATCCAATGATTTATTATATGCATAATAATTTGTCCTGTAGAAATTTAGAAGGATCCATTTTATGTTACTTAAAAATTTGAGATATGATCTTGTTATTCAAGATGTAGCAGAGAGGCTGGAGGGAACTACCTGAAAATGTAGAGCTGTGTTCCAGTAGCCATGTTTCTTGAGGATGATTGAATAATGATATAGCAGTCACAATGTTACTGTGTGATTGTGAAAACCTTGTGTCTGATGCTCCTTTTATCTACCTTGTCAACAAATGAGCAGAACATATGGAATAAAAATAAATAATAAGGGGAACAAATGTTAAAATAAATTTAGTTTTAAATGCTAGTGATCAATGAAAGCGAGGTGTAAGGGGTATGATAGGTATAATCTTTTTTTTCTTTCCTGCATTTGTGTTATTTCTTTTTCTATTGTCTTTTTATTTCTTTTTCTGAATTAATGCAAATGTTCTAAGAAATGATGAATATGCAACTAAGTGATGGTATTGTGAATTACTGATTATATATTTTGATGTTTTATTTGGTTTCTTATTTTTTTAATTGATAAATATTTTAAAAATTTTTTGAGATATCACATTTTTTCCATTATTACCATTACTAAAATCCATACAATATTGCCTTGAGTTGGTTAGTGAATCTTATTTAAGCATTTCTATATTTTTTTGTTCATTTATTTTGCTGTTCTAGAAATGGCAACTACACATTCTTGGTTTTCTGAGTAAGCAAGAATTAGCAGGTTAGCAGAGGTGGGCAATGAAATGAAATATAACCACATTGCAATGTACTCTGTGCTATAAATAGGTAACATATAAAACACAGCAATGAAAACCTCAGACAAAAAATATTTTAGGCACAATAACTAACCTGGAATGAATATATATATATACACACCTATTTTAATACAAAACTGGGTAAAGATGCTATAAAAATATACATTGTATATATATATATATATATATATATATATATATATATATATATATACAATTCAGGGTGATCTCTTTTTTATCTGAGGTTTATTGTAATTTAAGATATATGGTGTGCCAGGGAGTACAAATTTCACTTTGAAGGGTGTTGTTCAGCTTCTCAAAGATGTTCCTCAACTCTTCAAAAGTTTTTTTGAAAATCTACTAAACCATTATTTATGATTTTAGTCACACACAAACATATACATCTCACAGAAAAATTCCTTGGTCTTGCAACAATGGGCCTTCATCACCCAAATGGAAGTATCAGATTGTGAAGACAAGACCCTAGGCCATCATCCAGAAGAGACATCCAAGCATTTAACAACTCCCCAATTGACCATTGTTTGTCCATGTCCATTAGCAGTCCAGATGCTGTAGACACTTATTTACTGTGCCTTTTATACTAGCTTAACAATTTCTTGAGAAATAATTCATGAAGTTTAAATATTGCATGCTACCATATACCTGATTCTAAGTTTGACATCTCTTATGGGGAGAATTCTGTCCCTCAAAAAGATATGTACAAGTCTCAAGCCTCAGTTTCATCAATGTGATCCCATTTTGAATTTCAGTCTTTGAAAGTATCATTAGTAATAATGAAAACAAACAGAAAAGGGCAAGCAAATTGACTGACATCCTTATAAGAAGGGTAAATTTGGACAAAGACAGAGACAGAGAGAAGAAGCCACATAAAGGACTGATATTGAGTTGTGGCATGAATTGCAACTATCAGAACCCTGCAGACATCAGCAAATGCATGCCTTTACAAACACCATGATATGACGTTATCATGTCCAGAATAGTATAATAAACCAACCAATAAATTTCTCTTATATTTGGTAAGCCAGTCAATCTCACTTTGATAGAGCAGTCCAGGAAACTAAGACAATACATACTATGTAAGGAATCTGCAAATTATCACATGTCTTTCATCAAACAATGTATGAGAATGTTCATTTGCCATGGATGTTTTGTCAGCATTTTTACCTTGCATCTAACCTTCAGGAAATGTTCTGAGAGGTTAAATGAGACAAGTACAATTTCTTGATATCTAAATCTCCCTTCTCCCTCTGGAATCAGGAACAGGAACTAGATGTTGCTGTCTTCAGAACCATCCCACACTTGAGATGTGGGGTTATAGGGCTAAGTAGAAATGCTGCAAAGTCTCTCCTCATTTGTTACCTTTTTGATTCAGCCTTCAAGGTGGTTGCTATAAACCTGAGACTATTTGTTATGACAAATATGATTTTGACAGTTTATGCTTTTTATTCATTGCTTCTGAGGACAGAAGATCCTTTGGAGCTTCCTAATCTGATGTTTTTGTTGATATTATGAGCTGCACAATTTCAAGTGAGAATGTCACCCACATTAAATCATTGCTTCTAAGACAATGGATTTTAAGGCCTCTGCACCTTGACATTATTTGTCTTCCTTTTATTATGATATCTAGAATCCATTGCCAGAGATTCTGATTTAATTGTCCTTGGTTTTGAAATTGACATTCAGAATTTAAAAGAGCCTAAGATTATTTGAATACGCATTGAAATTTGAAAACCACTTCCATAAAGAAGTGGAGACCAAAACAGGACCTTGCAATTTGCAGTATGAGGTACATATGCCCTTTGTATCACACATCTTAAGAACTTGCTAGAAAGGCAGTTTCAAAGGGTCCTCCACAAACTTAATAAATCAGGAACTGAATTTTTACAAGATTGGAGAGATTCATGTGATTGTTGAAGTATGAGCAGCATTAGTTCTCAATTGTCTTCAGCTTCCCACACCTATGAAGAAAAGTGAGGGTATTGCCACTGTCTCCTTCTGTTCATGTCCAAAAGCATCTCTGCTTAGAAGAGAAAATACAGATGGTTGCCAAGAAAAGTTTACATTTGGTAGTGAACGTTTGCTGTCCCAAACTGCTTCCCTTCTTTTGGATGTTGGACCAAAATGAAATGGTCTTAGGTTGAGATACTGAATAATACAATCACCAATAGTGTAATAAACAAGAATTCCCCTATACCTTAATTCTTCACATCCTCAACCTTATTTCTGAGAAGTATGTATTTTCAGTTATTTTAAGCCTTCTTTGTATTTTTCAGTTTTCAGTAATCTTTTTGTTTTTAATTTTATCTTTCCAAATTTATATTCATCTTTAGATACCTCCATGTATCAAATGATGAGTATTTTCATTTATTCACTATACGTGCCCAACTCTTAACCAGAACCTTATCCCAAAATAATTATATCATGAATATTGTTAAATGTAATTAGTGTTTATATTATTTTTGAATAGATATGAAACATTTATTGCTGTTTTGTAGTTTTTTATTAAAAAATTATTCTGGAATCAGCTGTTGTTTTAATTTGTCCTTTTCTTCACTTTCATTGCATCTAATCAATTATCATCCCTAATATACAAAACAATTATAAAATTGCTCCCAATCCTTTAATTTTGAGTTATAATCTATTATATCTAATTTTTTTCACCTGGTGATCCTCCTTTTGGCAGCCCTCTCTATTGTTACTTCACTGCTAAGTTTTGTGAGCCTGCTGGGACCTACATTCTAGTGCACAATATTTTTCATGCTTTTGTATATTCTTTTGTTCTTCTTTGAATTTGTTGCCCTAATTGAGCAGTCCATGGTCTCACCATTTTTACACTTCTTTTTTTGTAGTAAATTTTTTGCAGTAACTTTCTCATTAGTTAGTTGCATATAGGTGGAGAATTGGTTATGACCCTGGGTGCCTGCCTTTTCTTATTTGATCTTCACTTATTTGGGTAATTTGATTATGTTAGAAAGACAGAAAACTAACAGACTCATTTTCCTCTTAGAATTTTATAAGCTTTATCTCATGAAGTGCTGTTGCTGAGATCTGTGTTTACATTTATTATCTGTTTACATTTGTCATCTGTGTTTCTTTTCATACAAACCTTGAATCTTCTGAACATGCCAATATTTCTGAAATAGGGCAATACTGAAACTGTATCCACTTTCACAATCCTCTCTTACATCTTCATTATGATACTAGTCAAGATTTTGTAACCTTTTCTCATGGGTCTGACTACTATATTTTCTTCACAGCAGGGTTCAGACCAGGATGCAGTGTCTCTTCAGGAGGGCAATGTTTTGGGTCTCTGGGGTCTCTGGTGGTTCTTGAAGAATTAGATGAGAATCTTTATAAATATATGCTGTAGTTGCTTAATTTAGGGTCATGAGTCTATGTCTTTTGTAGTCTTACCCCTGTAGGGATCCACAGCATAGGGAGACAGATAGGTAGAGATGTGGCAGGAAAGTAGCAGAAGGATTGGAATTGTCATGAAACATTCTCAGTCTCAAAACCACCCATGCCCTCATGCAGTTACTGAATTTAGGCCATAAGAGTTTTACTACTATGCCAGTTTACCCACAGAGAGATTTTGATTCCTTGCTTTACCTGAAATGGTGGCCTTAGGGGTCATGTGGTGATATTGGAGCCATGTTTATTCCCAGGCAGTTTGTGTGTACCTGATCTCAGAAGCACATGAATAATCTCACTTTTTCTGTGTGGTGGCCATAGGCTCTACTGCATTAGTGACTTGTCCACACAGTCACCTATTCCTAGGACTCCTTATGACAACAATATCTTGCATGACCTCTTTTCAGATACTCACTTAGATTTTAGTAGTTTGAATACTGAAGCCCAACCTTGTTACCTATCAAGAGCCTGCCAAAACCTGTGTTTCCACCAAAGTACACACCACTAGTAATACATTTTTTTTACTCTCTTGACCCAAATGTACTCCAGATGGGCAGGTATCAATTTTGTTTATCTCAGCTTTGTATATCACAGTGTGGCATGTGAAAAGTCTCAGAAACTCTATTGAAAGAATGACAGATATTTTTATTTAGGCATTTGTTCTTTATTAATGCCCATGTTTTGGGATTAATGTTGAGGGAAAACATTTGTAAGTATTTGAGGAACTCTGAAGAAGTGAGTTCCCAGTCAAGAAATGCCAGCAATTAGTTGGGCAGTGTCTGGGAGCTTCCTGAAGTAGTTTCATTGGTGATTAAACAAAATCCATCAATGTTCACTGTCACAAACTGAACTGGGGAACACCTGAACTGGTATAGCCAAGGATGGGACAAAAAAAGAGAATTGTTTGATCCTAACTGTTTGAACTTGTTAAGACTTAAGACTATTTTCAGGTTAAAGATCTTTTAGGACATAATTTAAGTCATAGCAATGACAGTGAATTTTCATAAATAAACCATTATACAAAGCATATTTTTGTCTCATGCTCTTTGGGGACCCATTAAATGAGTTAAAAGATTTTCTATTTTATTAAAATTATTTCCAGGCTTCATATCTAAAATATTAAGAATATTTGTTTGATTACTTAGTTTAAACTATGACTTCTATTGTTATTATCCCTTGTTAGCTATTTTAATATACTGTTCAGATTTTTCAACATTGTAGAATTTATCCGGATAATATTGACATTTTCTGAATTCATCCCATGAGGTTTTTAATCTTGTTAGAATTATTCTTTCAAGGAATATATCATTGACTTGAAGACCTTTGATACTATCTCAAACTTTTGAAAAATTATGAATTTTCCTTTTCCTTTTTAAGGATTGTTCTGTTGCCTATGATTCATATATTTTAATCAGGATTCACACATTTCCACATAATTCTGTTCAAACTGAATTCGATGTTTTCTAATTTGATACAATATGTTAGACTTACACTTCATACTTCTCATAAAGAGGGCCTGACATCACTCCCTGAACTCAGAAAAAAATCATTTGTCTGAAACTTAAATAATAATACATTGTTGCTATTATAAATTAACATGTTAATTGAATATCTTTATTGAGCTTACTTCAAAGCACTCTACATAAACAATTTATTTTACCATTCAGAATAAGAAGTTGGTTAAAATACCATCTACATTTTTCAGATGAAGAAATTAGTTTTCCTTGGCACAAATAGGTCATATTTAGTGATGCTTGAATTTATCCTGGGGCTCTACAAGCATGAGTTGCATTTGGCCACAGGGATCATTATATTCAGTCCTGGCCTTCAGATACACTCAGTCTTAAAATTCCTTTACTGTTTAGTATCATGCCTATTTCTGGTGTATCTTAGCATTAAGTGTCTACCACTCCCTGTAACAACTGCCAACTGTTGAGGACCCTAAGTGGCATACTGAAGGTTTCCAAGATGTAATGGCCCTCAGAAACAATTTTTACTGCAGAGATAGGTCCTTATACAGTGAAGTTTCTGGTTCCCAGGAGGAAACTCTTTTACTAAGTTACATTGTAATTATTCCCCTTTATATGAGGCTGTGGCACCAGGCTATCTGGGGCATTTCTCAAAAATTTCAGGCAATCCCATTAGGTCTTTCACATCAATTCCATTCCCCAGGCTTAATAAATACTCTTTTACACCCTTGATATGTCTATGAATCTCCACATTCTTACCTTTCCAGTCAAATTCAGCAGCTCATTTGAAATCTATTTGAGAAACACTATATGTACTTTTGAGGTAGGTATTTTGAGCCATTAAATTTGAAAATATTCTTCTGCTGGCATCTCTCCATAGAAGCTGAGGCATCATCCTTTATGCTAGTTGACTTCTTTACTTCTAACTTTGTGTTTGATTCCCATCCCTTGTTAAAGTATCATGAATTTTATATCACTATTTATAAATAATATTTTACCTTAGAATCTACTCCATCTAAAATCTGATCCAGGCTCTTTGAATTTTGACATGTTCTAAAATCTTCCATTCCAAAACTTGATGAGCCATTAAAACACTTTTGAACTTTTATTTACAGCTGCTGACCTCTCATGTACTTTTCAGTGTAAGTTGAGAGCAGAGTCCATACATCAGATTCTCTCCTCATTCCACCATACTCACCCTTTCCAATCTGAGTCTTTATTCCCATTAATTCATGGACATCAGTCTTGATGACAGTAATATTTTCATCAATATAGCAGTCTCATGAGATTTTTCAGCCCTCAGCTTATTTCATCCTCAGCAGAATTTAGTAATTCCTGCTTATGAAATCTTCTTTTTTCTCCAGACAATTTTGATTGTTCTCACAGGTTAGATTCCCAGAACCTAATATGTAGGATATTTATTTGGAAGTGCTCTTGGGATAAATGTAGTGGAAAGGAAAGGAGAGAAAGAAATCCTGGGCAGAGGAAAAATTGAATCTGCAAAGCAACCTTATTACTGACATGGCCCAGTATATGCATACCTAACTGATCTAGAATGGCCATAACTACATACCCTGGTCTCCATTAATCACCCTGGGAATGTGTGACCTTATGGCATGTGGTTTTCTGCAGTTGAGGCAATCCTCAAATATCCAAACAAATAAAGGACATTGTCAGAGTGTTGATAACATTCAGAATCTGAGCAGGAAATTTTTCACATAAGAAGGAACTTGGTGGACCATTTACATGTCCATCCAGTTCATCTCTTGTCTCACTTAGATCTATCTTTATTCAGGGAGGTGTCCCCCAGGCCTCTCTTCCTGAAGGAATCTGCAAGAGGAAGTACATTTACACGTAATGCTACCATGGCTTCAGGTGTTCTTGGGGCCAATCAGTATCCTTCTACCTTGTGCATTCTAGATTTCTCTCACCACCACATGGCACCTCTTTCAGTCTCAGGTATTACCCTTGTTGGGTCATATCTCTTTGTCACAATGCCTTGCTCAGGTAGGGTTTGCTAAATTTTCCATTTGTTAACAAGTTTGACAGGTGAATATAGAGAGGTACCTAAGTAAATCATGTAGGTGCCAAACATATTCTTCTTTCCTCATGTAACATAACAGCATACCTTCAAATTAATCACACCTGCCAAGATAGGGATCCCTATTCTTGCCTGTTAGGTCCTGATCATAAATAGCAAGAAGTGCCTAGGTGGGACTAAAGCAAAGAGATCAATGGCAGCATTCTTGACCTTATGTCTTTCAAATAAATATTAGAATCAATTTATCAATGTTGTCAGTGTATTTTGTGTGAATTTTGGGCAGAATTTAATCATATTAGTTTGGCACATAACATATTAATATATTGAACCATATGCTTCATGTTTGTAGAACTACATAAATTTAATTGCTCCTTTTTCAAATTGGAGAACAACAATGAATTGCCGTTTTGCCAGTTTTAAACTGTTGTGTGCCTCAGTAAAGAAACCTAGCAGACATCACCAAATGCCTTCCCAGCTGACAGAGAAACTCTGAACATCATAAGCCCTTTCTTGAGTCAAGAGATCTTTCTCTGGATGCCTTAGTTTGGTCATTTTATGGCTGTGAACAATAGTCTTGAAAATTAATAAATTATCTTTATAAAATCCAAACCACCTCTGGTACATTGCATTTCTAGCACAATTAACAAACTAAAACAGATATTGGTACAAGAGATGTTGACAGCAGTGGTTTGCAAATGCCAAATATTTTTGAAAGGCTTTTTAAATGGATGAGAGGAGATTCTAGAAGATTTGTGAGGACCTTTATAGAGAAGGCTTACATTGTTTAAAGAGACTGTTGGCAGAAATGTGGACTCTAAAGATACTTCTGATAAGGCTTTAGACAGAAATGGTATATGTGTTATTCCAAACTGGAAGAAAGGTGATCCTTGCTTTAAAGTGGCAGAGAATTTAACTACATTAAGTCCTGGTTATGAATGGAAGGCAAAATTAAAAGCCCCAAGTTAGGATACTTAGCTGAAGAGTTACACAAATGTGGAAAGTGTGGCCTGGTTTCTTCTTGTAGGTTATAGTGAAATGTGACAGGAAAGAGATAAACCAAGATCTGAACTCTTGTGTACAAAGAAACTAGAAATTGATGGTCTGGAAAATTCTGTGATTCCAGAAAGGGAGACCTAAGATAACAGCTCCTCATGTGAGGATTTAACCAAACATGGAACTTGTAAGCTACTACAGAGAAAGCAAGGATTGGAGATGGGATTATCCAGGGGAGATTTGTGGAAAGTCCTATCATCTGATAGGTATTACCCGGGGAGTATTTGTGGAAAGTCCTATCAACTGATAGGTATGATCGCAGTTTTCTGCCTAGAAAATCAACAAGAGTTGACTGTTGATCAACAACAGTTGTCTTTCTCTAGCCAGTCTGCACAAAAAGGGACAGAAAAGGGACAGATTGAAGGAAAAATCACTTCAAAGACAGAACCATGGAAGGTAAGGTCTAAAACCAAGAAAACTCAGGCCAGGAAAGCAGGCTTCCATGCATTTGGAGAGTGTGAGTTTGCCCTGAAAGCAGAGGGCATGTCTTCTGCTTCAATGTTCAGGTAGACTTTCAGAGACTGGGCCTCAGAGAGGGTGGAGCTCATTCCTTGTGGTTTGGGGAGAGCCTTGCTGCTCCTCTATTTTTCTGAGGGGGTTTAGAGTATGCCCCAGAGATGGCAGAGAACCCACGTGCTTTCCCAATGCTTATTGAGGGGGGAAACAAGAAAATGGTGCTCTCCCCAATGTCCCCCAAGGTTGTACCCTTCACCTCAGTGTTTGAAGAGGCAGCCTTTCTACTCTCAGAAATGTTTGGACTGCTGCTTCCTAAAGCCCTGAGGATAAATAGCTCTCAGACTTTGAAATCTAATGTAGTTTGCCCTGTAGGTTTTTGAAGCTGCTTGGGCCAGTGAACTTTGTTTTACTTCAATTCCTCCCAATGGAAATGATAATGTTGACCATATGACTGTACCTCTTGTAAATGTTGGCAACAGATAACTTGTTCTGAGTTTTACAGGTCCAGACCTAGGGGAGAATTTTGCCTTGGAACAGACTCTGCCTATAACTGAATTTGATGAGGTTTTTTACTGGTTCTTACTTTGTATTGTTAGGAAAATGCTTTAAGGCTTTGTGATATTGTAATGGAATGAATGTGTTTTATATATGGAAAGAATATTTGTTTTCCTTGGGGTCCAGAGGGTAGGATTTGCTGCTTTGACATTGTTGTGTACCCCCAAAGAACCATGTTCTTTAATCATGATTCATTATTTTTGGGTGGAATCATTTTTTATACAAGTTTATTGAGATGTAGTCAAACAGCATATAATCTATCCAGAGTACACAATTGAAGCCTCGCAGTATCATTATATAATGCATCACTACATTCAATTTTTTAATCATCATATTGTTGTATATTCATCATCATGATTAGTTTTAGAATATCTGCATCACTTCAGAAAAAGAAATGAAAAGAAAAAATCATAAATTCCATACCCTTACCCTCCCCTCCTCATTTACTACTACTATTGCAATCTACCCAAATTTTTTACCCCTCATCCCATCCATTATGTAATTATTTATGTCCTTAATTTTTACTCATCTATTGGGTGGATTATTTTTTATTGAGCTGTATCCATGGATATTTAAGTCACCCAGTTGTGGGTGGGACCTTTAATTCGGTTGTTTCCATGGAGATGTGACCCAATACATTCAAGCTGGGTCACCTACTGGAGTCTTTTAAGAGAGAACCAATTTAGAAAATACTTCAGAGCCAATACAGAGAGAAACACTTCTGCAGGAAGAACATACCCCCTGGGAGGCTCTCTGAAATCCAGAATCCATTTGAAAGGAGTATCAAGGAGAGAAAGCTAGCAGACATAACTATGTGCCTTCCCAGATGAAAGAGAAACCTCACGCCTCTGGCATGGCAGGCAAAAATTCTGCCACTGAGCCACCATAGCAATACTCTAGACTGACTTTAAAAAAAATTACAAAACCAAATTTTGGCTAAAATGGAAGGCAACCGAAATTCTCATACATCACTGGTAAAAATGCAAAATTGTACAGAAACTTGGAATAAGTCTGACAGTTGAAAAATTAAACATATCTAGATCATATATATCATATGACCCAAATTTCCACACCTAGCCATTTATCTTAAAGAAATGAAAACCTAGGTTAACAAACAAATCTGTATACAAATGTTTATAGCAGCCTTATGCATAATTGCTCCAAATTGGGAAATAATCTAACAATCCTTCAACTTGTGAATGGTTAAACTGTGGTGCATTCATACAATGAAACACCACTCAGCAACATTATACATATAGCAAGTATGTATCTCAAATACATAATGCTAAGTGAAAGATGTCACATTCAAAATGCCTCATTCTGTATGATTCCATATATATGACGTTTGCCTGTGCATGCAAAAAAAAAGTATATATTTTTATTTGAGTATATATTTTTTTAGCAAAAATATTTACCTTATATAGACTACATTAATGTTCACATCCTTAGAGAGTGGTGGTTGATTACAAGTCCTTTTATAGGTGAAGAGTAGTAGAGCCCTTCTACGTGTAGATTCTCCAGAATACTTACACAGTATATAAAAATCACTAAAGAGTGAGTTCTCTGGGAAAAGATATATAGATTGGCTTTTGGATTTTAGGAGGAATTAAAGGATATCTGCATGATTTATGTAATTTGGGTAATGATGGTGTTAAAGAAGGCATGTGTTGATTATATGTATCTCTCATCTGAATTAATGAGAGTATGTTTTGGATTATAGACTGATCACACTGTCAACTTCATTAAACGAGTGTCCTCCATGAAAATGTTACCTTTTCTAGACTGATAAAGAAGCTCTGAGTGTGCAATTTGATGAAAGCATCAACAGAAAGTATTGATTTACTTGCATTTTTAGTATGTTTGAGCTCTGTTTTATAAGGAAGAGAATTTTAACCAAAAAAGGACAGTCCTTATTTAGTTTCTAATTATAGGATTTGACTGCAGGCATTTAGGCCCAGGCTATTTGAGGTCAGGTTAGCTATTAGTTGGCAAACACTTTCTCTAGATTTAAAATTCATTAGTACTTTTCTCAGGGAAACTTGCCTAAAATCATTCAAGGAATAAATTCATGAATTTACACTAGTAGGAAGCACAGACAAATGAACTAATACATGAATAATGACAAATTTTATGAGTTACCTGAAGGAAAGGAATGCAGTGTTTAAACCTGGCTTAACATCTTAGTCATCTCTGTATGGAGCAGGCACAAGGGAGGACATGAGAAATATTGTTCTCAGTAAATATATATTGATGTGAGTAATTATAGGTTATGTTGGACAGTAAACATCAGGTGAGCCAAAGTTTATGTTTGGGTTGTGGATTCAGTTTTATGAAAGTTCTCACATTGGAGGGGAACGTGGGCATGGGACATAACTGTGAGAACAAACTATATGAAAAGGAGATATTCACAAAAAGATGTATCATCTAATTATTGAAATGAGAGGTGGCATTCAGGTAATGGTGTAAGCCTTAAGGAATTTGAACTGGGAAGCAAGAAGGAAAAATTTAAACATTTTCTAGCCATGTACTTTTCTAAGATTACAAACCTTAGAAAATTTCTGGTTTTCTAAGGTTTCTGAACCTCTTTTCATTTAATTTGTTAAATAGGTAAATCTGCCTTAATTAATATGTTAATTTAAAGATTAAATAAAAGTAATTCTCCAAGCACATTTAATACAATGTTGTTTATGTGATTTTAGGAACAAATGCATAAGTTAATCTGACTATTTTCAGAAAATATCATTTGTCCATGAAATAATTATATATTTTTTAACAATGTTAATAAAAATTTAAAACATAGAAGATCTTCCACATCTATAAATTATGAAATGAAAGATGTTACAATTGAAAATTATTAGTATAATATAAGATGTCAACTGCCATTTTGCTAATTTCAATGTGAGGTATGGGTTTTATTCCAAATCCTTAATTCTATTTAATTTGAGCCTCCTGAACCTATCAGGATTGTGAGATGTTATGACACATGGACATATGTCACTTTTTTGGTGCAAGGGATTTTCAGGACTATGTTTGTAATACAGCAGCCATCCATTGATCCCTCAAAGTGGAACAAGTCCTTAATAATAAAATACATTGTTTCTTGATTATCTAAATCCAGCAGGATGAGATCATAAGTAAGTATTGAGAGAGTGATAGTATTAGACATTTAATGTAGAAGAACCAGGAAAATTTCAGGCAAATATCTTCAGAAGGACAGCTACAAGGCAAAGTAGGACTGGGGTGAGAGTTGAAAGGGTGAGGTTGGATATTTCAGAAGCCAGACATACTGATAGCTGAGAAAATCCACAGTGATTTCTCTGGATATGGAGACCAAATGTTTTGAGTCAGGAAGGGAATGGAAAATCTCTGAAAACCATAGGCTAATGAAGATATAAAACTCAATGGTTTTCATCTTATCTGTACAAAGAAGTTATTCTCTTAGGGCATATTTCATGTTCCTGTTTATTAGATTGGGGTCATTCCCAGGTGGAGGATTAGGAGTCATGAGAGTTGTGTCTGAAAGTCAAGGATAAGTCCAGAATCTAATAGCTTCCTTCTACATTCTCAGTTTTGCTTACCTGGTGCTTATCTTGTTGTGAGTGTAAACCCAGAGGAAGACAATTCTCAGCTGAACTGTTGACTATGCAGCCACTGGTGAGTAAGGAATACTTCTTTTTACTGAAATTACCCCTGTGTTTTCAGCAGATGGGCATAGATATTTGTGCTAGTTTGAAAGGATTTATGTGCCCTAGAAAAGCCATGCTTGAATCCTAATCAATCTTGTAGGAGCAATGGTTTCTTCTAATCCCTATTCAGCACTATAGGTTGGAAATTTGATTAGGTTATCTTCATGGAGATGTGGTTAATCATTTGTAAGTATTATACTCAGTTAGATGGAGACATGTTTCCACTCATTCTGTATAGATCTTGATTAGTTTAGTGGAATCTTTTAAAAGAAGAAGCATTTTGGGGAATGCTTCAGAATGACATAGTCACATGAACCAGAAAGTTCACCAGCCAGTGATCTTTGAAGATGAAGAAGAAAAATGTCTCCCAAGGAGCTTCATGAAGCAAGAGGCCTGGAGAGAAAGCTAACACCACATTTGCCATGTGCCCCACCACATTTGCCATGTGCCCCACCAACTGAGGTAGAAATGCTGAATGTCATCACCTTCTTGAACCAAGGTATCTTTCCCTGGGTGTGTTAAATTGGACATTTCTATAGACTTGTTTTAATTTAGACAATTTCACAGCCTTAGAAATGTAAACTAGAAATTTATTAAATTCTCCTTTTTAAAAGCTGTTCCATTTCTGGGATATTGTATTCTGGCAGCTAACAAACTAGAACAATATTCTAATCTCATTTAGAAGCTATTCAGGGATTTGAGCTAAAGTTATATTTATCCTGGCCTCTGGGATGGTGATTGTTCAAGTTTGCTGTTTAAATTTTCAACCTGTAGTACTGAATAAGGATTAGAAGAAACTGTTGTTCTCACAACATTGATTAGGATTAAAACATGGTTTTTGCTTTTCTAGGGCACATAAATCCTTTCAAACTGGCGCATTCCACCCTCTGGACCCTAAAAATGACATGCTTTCCCCATATACAAAATACATTCATTCCATTACAATGTCAGAGAACCTTAAACCATTTCAGTAACATTACAAATACAATACAAGGTTAAAACCAGTAAAAGTCTCAAAAAAGTCAACTACAGGCATGGACAGTTGTAACGCAAAATTTTCTTCTGGGTCTGGACCTGTGAAACTCAAACAAGTTATTTGCTGCCAACATACAAAGAAGGAACAGTCATAGGATATATGTACCCATTTCCATAGGGAGGAAGGAACACATGGGTCACAGGACCCAAGCAGGCTCAAAAAACTGTAGGGCAAATTCCATTAAATTTCACATCTGAGAGTCATTTATCTTTGAGGCTTTATAAAGCAGTAGTCCCACCGTTTTTATAGGCCTATGCTTGCCTTTCTGAATTCAACTTTGGGAGACACTGGAGACACCACCTTTTACTCAGCTCCACCCTCTCTAAGCATCAGGGCCACACCCAGCCTAACTGCAAGCTTCAGGGTACACATTCAACCCCTCCATGTGGTGGCAGCCCTATTCTCCCCAATCCCCAAAGGGTGTGCTGCAACCTCTCCAAGGCCTGAGGCATCACCACTCTTCCACTGCAATGAATTAGAAGGCCCATCCTATCCCTTTGAGGCAAACTCACCCTCTCCATATGCTTGGATAGGTCCATTCTCCTAGCCTGAGTGTCTTGCCTTCAGACCTCAGCCTCTATGATTCTACCTTTGAAGTTATTTTCCGCCAATATTTCCCTTCTCTATCCCTCTGTTCTGACTGCCAGTGGTTCTTTTTACACAGCTCCTGCAACACTTTCATTGGATTTCTATAAAATAGTCTCAGCTCATGTCCATCAGACATAAGGAGTACCCACAAATCTGTCTTGGATAACTTCATGTCCAATCCTGGCTTTCTCTGAAGTGGCTGGCAGTTTCCACATTTGGTTAAATCTTCATGTGGGGCACTATTCTCTGGAGTCCCCCTTTCCAGAAGGTCAGAATTTTCCAGAAAATCAACATCTGGTTTCTGTGTACCCAAAAATTCAGGTTTCAGCTTATCCCTTTCCTGTTGCATTTTGCTATAAGCTGTGTGGAGAAACTAGGTTGCACTTTCTACATTTAATTTGGAAATCTTTTCTACTAAATTGCCAAGTTTATGGGTTTTAAAATTTGCCTTCCATCCAAATCCACAGGTCAATTGTGCCATATTGTCTGTCATTTTAAAACAAGGATTACATCTTCTTTACAGTTTGCAATAACACATACCTCATTTCTGTCTAAGGCCTTATCAGAAGTATCTATAGAGTACACATTTTTACCAACAGTCTCTTTAAAGCATTCTAGGCCTTCTCTATCAAGCTGCTCACAACTCTTCCAGAATCTTCTTATTCATTTTAAAAGCCACTCCAACATGTTTGGTATTTGTAAATTGTAGCACCCCACTTCTCTGATACCAAAATCTGTTCTAGTTTGCTAGCTGACGGGATGGAAAATACCAGAATCAAAAGAATGGCTTTTAAATGGGGAATTTAATAATTTGCTAGTTTACATTTTTAAGGCTGTGAAATTGTCCAGTTAAAATATGTCTGTGTAAATGTCCATTCTCAGACATCCAGGAAAAGATACCTTGGTTTAAGAAAGCTGATGACATTCAGCATTTCTCTCTCAGCTGGAAGGGCATATGGCAAACATGGTGTCATCTGCTGGCTCTCTTTCCAGGCCTCTTGCTCCATGAAACTCCCTGGGAGATATTTTCCTTTTTCATCTCCAAAGGTTGCTGGCTGTTAGACTCTGTGGTTCTCTCATCCTTCTGTCATGGTTCTGTACTTCTCTTCTTGTTCTCAAAGGGGGCTCTGTATGAAATGTCTCCTCTCATATAGGATTCCAGCAAACTAATCAAAACCCAGGTAGAATGAGTGGAGACACATCTCCATCTAATTAAGTTTAGTACCCACAATTGATTGAGGCATGTCTCTGTAATGATAATCTAATCATGCTTCCAACCTACAATGATGAATAGGGATTGGAAGAAACCATTGCTCTCACAAGATTGATTAGGATTAAAACATGGGTTTTCTAGGGTGCATCAATCCTCTCAAACTGGCACAGTGATCATTCATCAATAAGTAATCTTTCCAGCCCAAGTTTTTTGCAGACTCCATTAAGACTCTGTATTCACTGGAGAACTGAGAGGTTTGTTCCCATTCAGCCCATGTCCTCTTTAGAGAAATAATGTACTCATTGATCCTGTTAATGCCTGCAAATGGCTTAGATGTATAGTGAGCTTAGTTGATAGAATTGAGCAATAGCAGATATTTATACTTGGTAGGGAGGCTGGTGCTCAGCAAGTGAGTTCATCAGTATAGGGTTACAGTTGCTAAGGTGGAGGGTTTTGCATTGTTGAGAGAAACAAACGTGAGGATTAGTTAACAGAAGGAAAGGAGGAATCATTTATTTTCCTCAAATCATAATTTCTTAAAGTTTTAATATTGTATATTTGTACATTTTTAAAACTTTTAAAATGGATACCTAAAATTTCCCCTTTCTTTTGTTCTCATTGCTCTTCCCCCCTTATTTTAAGCAATTTATTCAAATTTTGTAAATAGGAGTAATGAAAAGAAGTGTTATTTCTTTAATGTTAACTTGCATTCAGGAGTATAGTAAGTAGAGGAAAATTCATGGCCGTGGGAAATTTTGTGATGAATTGCAGAGACCAGAATGGCTTAAGGGCCTTCTTTTATTCTTAAACATAAAGAGGAGGTGAAGATAATAAAGAGAGAATGAACATGGGTTTTGAAGATCCCAAGGAAATTTGAGTTTGAATGATCTCATATCCCTGGAATGGGGAACTAGGCTTATCCTTCAGTATAGGAGTTTCAGGAGTCTGTGAAGTGAGCCACTGATCCATACTTGTATTTTATGATAAATACCTGAAGTTATGGAAAATTTAATGAGGCAACATACACTGTTCCAACTTATCCATGATACCTATTTAGTTCTGTAGAATGCTATATTTAGCTGCAAAGTTTGCTGCCATTCTATTGAATAATATAGCTGTATATTAAGTTTGGATGAAAAGTACTTTACACATAAGCTCATTAGATCTTTCAAAATTTCAAAACTATTTGTGAAATGATGTCATAGATGAGAGAAAACAGATCATCTGGGGCAATATTCTTAACTATAGTTAAAAAAGTGGCAACACATGGGTATTCATTGTCCTGTGATGAGTCTATATATTTACTTGAAATAGGTAGAAAATGTTTTTTTGTTATAAATGCTGAAGTGCAAATTATACCTCACCATCTGCAAGTCTTAATGACCAGTTTATTGGGAAATGTCAAGATTCTATTAGACCATGTGTTTTTTGAGATTTTTAAAAATAATTGAGTCAAATAATCAGTGTGTATATGTATGTGTCCATACATTTGAAAGACAGATTGTTCAGTATTGAGAATCATCTGACTTGAAACTCAAATGCAGTTTGAGCTTTCTGCAATAGTTATCAATTCCTCAGTGCTATGCTTCCAGTCATTGTGATCTGAATATCAGCAGATGGCCTTTCTGAACACTTGTATCTCTGATGTTTTTAGGAGTTAGTGAAATTGAAAGATGTATTTATAGAATTTACTCAGGCAGAGTGGGTCATGCTGGATTCATCCCAGAGAAGGCTGGTCAGAGATGTGATGCTATAGAATATCAGTCCTCTGCTCTCAGTGGGTCAGTATCAAACTTACCTATCTAATCCTCTTAAGAAGTGTCCAGAACAGCTTGTTTATATTGTTTTAGGTTTTACTTTATATTCATATTCTATGTTATTTCATAACATGAAAAACTATCTAAGATTTTTGTCTCTTTACTTATTACTTACATCTAGCTTTTCCCGTGACTAAAATATAATCTTTGTGAACACAAATTCCATGTATTTCTTTTATACTCAACACAATGTTGGGAATACAATGAGTATTTTCTATAAGGATAAATAATGAGATTAAATATGCCCTAAATAATTTCTGTGCTCTAGGGATTTTGTGTGGATTCAGATGATAGTAATAACACAACAGGCATATCATTTTCCAATTAACTTAGAATGTTCCAAGGGAACTTATTGTATTACTCAGGGTTCTCCAGAGAAGCAGAGCCAACAGAAGATATCTGTAAATACGAGATTTTATAAAAGTATCTCACACCAACTGTGTAGATGCACGAGTCAAATTTAATCAAGTAGGCACTAGCTGGCAACTCAAATGAAGGTCATCAATGAACTCTCCAAGAGGGGCTGGCTGGCTGAATAAGACATGGAAGTTCTCTCTCTTCTCCCTTTAAAGTCATCAACAAGTTGAATTAAATTCAACTGATTCAATTCTCTCTTTGTGGAAGACATTCCCTTATTTGATATTAGATGTAATTAGCCACAGATGCAATAAACTAAGTAATGATTTAGTAAATCAGCCTTCAATTTATTAATCAGCCATGAAATTTCTTTTAAGTAATGGTTATGCCAGTGCTTACTTGATCAGAAAACTTGGCACCCTCACATGGCCAAGTTGACATATAAACTTAACCATCACAGTGTTTTTGAATTCTTTGTGAAAATCATAATAAACTACTATGGAAATCTAGAATTTTCCTTGTTTGAAAATATAGAGTGTTCTGCAGTCTGTTCTTGAGCTTGGCTCAGCAACCAGAAGTTCTCACTGTATTTGGGCACAAGATCAAGATTTAACACTTTGATGGTGAAAACTGGTCAATATTCTATATTCCAGGTACTTTTCCCCTGACTGACTTTCAACAGTTATATTCTTTTCTAGTCATGATAGTAGTTTGAAGCTGTATGTACTGCAAAAAAAAACATATTCTTAAATCTAATCCATTCCTTCACATGTGAGCAATTGTTTGTATTAACTTTTGATGAAGTTACTTCAGTTAAGTTGTGTCCTATCTCAAGCAGGATTAGTTTTCATCTATTACTGGAATCTTTTATAAGAGAATAAAATTCAGACAGAGAGAAAAAGCCATAGGTATAAAATTTTGAAGTCAATGAAACCTTGAAGAAAAGGAAGAAACCAGGAGAGAGCATCATATATCTTGCCATATGGCAAACTAAGGAACAATGGTTTCCAATTGTGAGTCTCAGAAAGCCACAGTCTTGGGGAGAAGATGTTGCCTTGATGATGTATGGATTTGGACATTTCCCAAGGCTCAAAACAATAAACCAATAAATTTCCATTTTTAAACCAGACCATTTTATGCTATTGCTTAAGTAGCCTAGGAAACTAAAGACAGAGTTTGGCCCAGGCATTCGATGTGCTTTTGTTGCATATATCACAAATGGCAATACAGCTTCAGAATTGGGTAATTGGGTGAGTTTGGAAGGAGTGTGAGGTCATTTATAGAAATGGCTTAGATATCTTTGAAGAGAGCATTCAAAGACATATGAATGTGAGAGGTATTTCCAGTAATGCTCAAGAAGGAAATGATGATGTATTATGGAGACAGGAGGAAAGATGATTCCTGTCACTATTGAGTTATGATATTATGTGGAAGACAGATCTTCATTCACAAACTTGGATATTTAACTGAGGCAATTTCCAAGATAAGCATGGCAAGTTCAGAATTCTAATTGCCACTTATGTTAAAATATGAGAGGAATGTGATAAGCTAAGAACTGAAATCATGGGCTTAAAGAAACCAGATATTGGTGGTTTAGAGAACCTGGAGCTTCTGGAAAGTGAGCTCCCAGAGAATAGTGCTTAATGTGAGGGTTTAATTAAACATGAGAGAAGTCAGCAATTCTGTTCTACTCAAAATTGGGAGTACAGTTATCCAGGAGATATTTGTGGAATGTTGTTCTCTCTGATGGTTTGGACCTCTGTGTGCAACATTCATAACTGACAAGTTGTTTACAAAATCTGCCTGAACAACCACTGGTAGCCTTGATGAAAAGGGACAGATTGTAGGAGAAAATCACTTCAAGGGCAGAACCATTGAAGCTGAGGTCTGGACTAAAGACATCTGAGGCAAGAAGGTGGACCCACCAATATATGTAAAAAGGATGTGTCTTTTTCACAGATTGGAGTGTGTTGGCCTTCCACCCCATGTTGAGTACTACCCCACTCTTTCAGATGGTGGAACAGAACCCATTGGGAGTGTAGAATTTCTCTCTGCCAACTCACTGTTCTGAGAGGGTTGTGACTATTCCCCAGGGCTTTCAGAGTCAGACGACAACCCCAAAGTCCTGAGAGGTTGGAGATTTCACTCCTGTGTTTACAGAGAGCATGGCTGTTGCACAAGCACTTGGGAGAGCTGAAATTGCCACTTCATCAGTCTTAGAGGACAAAATTTCATTATGTATGTGACTCTCAGAACTTGAAATGTAATAGAGTATGCCATTCAGGGTTTGGAACCATAAGCTGTGCTTTCCTTTCACCTACCAATCAAGTGGAAGTGTTTATTTTATTCTTGTCACTCCATTGTACATTCTTCTATAGATTTTACAGGTACACAGGCAGAGGGCACTCATAACCAATTTTGATTAGACTTTGTACTAAGCATTGCTTCTAAAATGGCTTAAATTTGGGGAGGATATTTTAATGGAATGAATGTATTTTGCCTATAGAAAGAACAGGTCTTTCTGGGTTGCAGAGTGTGGAACGTGGTGGTTTGAAATTGTATGTGCCCAGAAAACATTTTGTTAACTAAAATCCATACCTGTGCTTTTTTTAAAATTTGCTTTCTAAAGCCCAAAGGATATATGCCTCTCAGAATTTTAAATCTAATGGAGAAAGCATGTACGTTTCCAGAACTGTATGAGTACAGTGGCCCCATTTTATTTTTTATATCTCCCTATAGAAATGGAAACATGTATCCTATGACTGTCCTGCTTTTGTATATTGGCAGCAGATAACTTGCTCTAAATTTCACAGGTCCAGAGCCAGAGGAGAATTTTTGCCTTAGAGCAGACCATGTCTGTAATTGACTTTGTTGAGAGGTTTTAGTGGCTTTAACATCTTTTTGTATTTGAATTGAATTGAAATGGTTAAATTGATGGAGTGAATGTGTTTTGTATATTGAAAACACATGTCTTTTTGAGGGCCCAAAATTGTAATGTGCCAGTTTGACAATGTTATGTACCCCAGAAAAGCCATGTTTTAATCCTGATCCAATCTTGTTGGAGCAGCTATTTTAATCCTGATTCAATAAATGTAGGTTGAGAATTTTGATTAGATCATCTTGTGGAGATGGGATATGCCCAATTGTGGGTTTGACTTTTGATTAGATGGAGATGTGACTCAACCCATTCCAGGTAGGTCTTGATTAGTTTACTGGAATCTTTTAAAAGAGGGAATATTTTGGAGAGAATCAGAAATTACAGAAGCATCAGAGCCAGCAGAAATTTCACAGCAGGTCTTACCCAGATGAGGACACTTGGAGAATAGGGACACAGATATTTGGAGATGCTTGGAGCCCAGTAGATGTTGCCATGAGATGTTAAACAAGACAGAATCTGGGTAGAGCCAAAGGAGTCCAAGAGATGAAAGCCAGCCCTGAAGAAGCAAAGTGAATAATATCCACAGGAACAGAGGCTGAAAACAATTAAGCCCAGGAGCAAGTGCTCAGCAGATGCCAGCCATGTGCCTACCCAGCTGACAGGTGTTTCTGACCCGTTGGCTTTTCTTGAGTGAAGACAATCTCTTGATAATGCTTTAAGTTGGACACTTTCATGTCCTTAGAACTGTAAACTTGTAAATTATTAAATTCACCTTTATAAAAATATTCCAGTTCTAGTATATTGCCTTTCAGCCACTTGCAAACTACACAATCACCTTCCCTGGACTTCATGATAATATACTGTTAAGTGCACAGAACTCAAAATTTCTTGTATTTTTTCCCATAAACAGGATTTCAGGTCTGTAAATCAGATATAGCTTCAAAGTTGGTTCAAGGGGAGGATTTGTGGGAAGAAGGAATTGGATTTTTTCAAAACCAGAATTCAGGTGAGCACTTCCTTGGAACATGTATTCAGGACAGGGAGGAACTTTATCAATGAGTGACTCAAATATCACCTGCAGATTTCTGCAAGTTATATTTTCTGAAATGTACACATTGGGGAAATTTCCTCAGTTCAAAGTATCAATCTGTATTCACATATCATTAGCTTTGGCAAAATAGATGTCTATGGACAATTGGATTTAAACTTTCACTTATGACCCATTTCTCATCCTTGGCTTCAAAGCTTTTTCCTCTCTTTACCTCCCCAACATATTATTTTTGAAATAATTTTTCTTATAATTAAATCTTGAAAATATTTTCTAATTGATAGTATCATATAAAAGTTTCTACTACCTCAAGTAATCCTTAATTTGATATTCTTTCTCAGATAACTATCACTTTAGAAACAATTATATGGCTATGTATGCTGCTTCAACATATTCATTTTCCTAATGCTGGTCTAGAAATTAATTGTTTTTTCAGTTCTTTCAGGCAGGGAAGATAGTGTTAAAGAACAAGAAATGCCATCTGTGCATCATATCTGCAAGAAAGAAATATCTACCATCATGTCATTTGTAAGCATTATGGCAGTAACCCTGGTATTCCAAATACATACCTGGAAGTGGAATAAGTTAAAAATTCAGTACAATCACTTAACTGTAAGTTGGTTTAAGTGTGAATCCAGGAAAAGTCTGTGATAATTTGAGTATAGAAAACAATTGATTTGAACATAATAATATAACCTTCCTTATATATGAAAAGATAATTCTATAAATACAGCTCATATACTCAATCTCTGAAACATTATAAAGTCTTCAAGACTGATTAGAAATCTGCAGTTGAGAAGCTATAAAAGAGTAGATCTCTGTACATGCAGAAGAGTAAAATGATTCATAAATAACATGGGGAATATTTTAATTGGAGAGTGTCACCGATTGGTTAGTTTTGAATTCAGATGCATATGGATTGATATCTATGGACAACCCTCTTACATTCTCTCCTCTACTTCTAGAAGCAGAATTCTCATACTCAAAGAATGGTATTATATGTCATAAATTGCCAGAAGATTGTACTCATAGTTCCAGAGTGATTCAACATGTATTAACTCACAAAGGAGTGAAGTCCTACTTCAGCAATCTATTTGGAAAAGCCCTCAATATTTATCATGTTTTAATCAACAACAGAATTTTCACCCTGGAAGTAAGTCATATGAATGTCATCTAATTGAGAAATCCTTTGTTCAAAATTCTGGTCATACACATTACAGTGGAACTCATGTTGGAGAGGAACTCTGTGAATATCATATATTTGGGAAAACCTTTACTAAATGTTCTGAATTGAGACAACATGAGAGAACTCACACTGGAGAGAAACCACATGAATGCCAACTATGTGGGAAAGCCTCCACCTATTATTCTAACCTTAAATGACATGAGAACACTCATACTGGAGAGAAATCTTATGAATGTCATCTATGTGGGAAAGCCTTCATTCATTCTTCTAGCCTTAAACAACATGAGAGAACTCACACTGGAGAGAAACCATATGAATGACATCTATGTGGGAAAGCCTTAAGTTTATCTTCTTTTCTTAGAGAACATGAGAGGATTCATACTGGAAAGAAACCATATGAGTGTCATCTATGTGATAAAGCTTTCACTTATTGTTCTACCCTTAGAAAACACAAGAAAATTCACACTGGAGAGAAACCCTATGAATGTCATTTATGTCAGAAAGTCTTCACCCATTGTTCTTACTTTAGAAAACATGAGAGATCTCACACTGGAGAAAAACCATATGAATGCCATCTATGTGGAAAAGTCTTTACTCTTGGATCTCATCTTAGAGAACACAAGAGAATTCACACTGGAGAGAAACCATATGAATGCCATTTATGTGGTAAAGCCTTCACTCATTCTTCTGGCTTTAAACAACATGAGAGAACTCACACTGGAGAGAAACCATATGAATACCATCGATGTGGGAAAGCCTTCAGTCATTATTCTAACCTTAGACAACATGAGAACACTCATACTGGAGAGAAACCCTATGAATGTCATTTATGTCAGAAAGTCTTTGCCTGTTATTCTAACCTTAGAAAACATAAGATGTCACACTGTAATGAAACCTTAGGAATGTCATCTATGTGGAAAAGCCTTTACGCAATATTTTAACTGGAGACAATAAGTGCCTTTCTCCTTAGCTTTCAGTGTTGCCTAAGAGATAATCAGCTTTCAGAGTTCCCAGGTGAAGGAGCTCATGTGCAAAAATTGAATCCAAACATAGTACTGTTTCCATAGTATCACAGCATCATTTATAATACTGAATACAAAGTGGCCATTCATATAATATTCACTCACTACCTACTTAACTAAATTCAGACTTAGTATCACAACTTTGGCTGATGTGGACCTATGTAGAGTTTAGTCTC